>NEEE01004704.1:2957-18578 GCA_002278615.1 Pogonus chalceus | reverse complement strand
GCATTTTTTTTATAAACATAAATTATTTATATATATACATTATTTTTAACAATTCAAACATTGTCCTTGAAAAGAATACTTATTTTAAAACACATAGTACAATTGAACATGCATTAAATCATATTCATAAAAATAATTATAAAATACTTAATAGGAAAAATATGGTTTCAAAATAATAAAACTTAATGTATCTAAAAATCTGTAGAAATGTGAGATATGGTTAACTAGTAATACTAAAATACACTTTTCAGTAAATTAATATTTTTATTTCCTTTAAAAAAGTCTTATCTATAAATATGTTAAAACCATTCAAAGAATTTGTTCTTTTTGTAAGTACAATACAAGAAATTTTATTTATCTGATTATACTAAACAAAATAGAACAAAAACTTTTTTCAAATATTTTATATACGTGAGTTTTATACACGTTTATCTACAAAATAAAATGTGTAAACAATGCATCAATTTAGAGTGTCTTTATTTATTTAATATAATTTACTAAACAAAAACTCATGCAACTATTTATAAAAATATTTTATTGTTTAAGTTTATAAATTTAAAATATACAACACGTGTAAGTTAGTTTGACTTTTAAAACAACTAAAATTCAAATAAATTTGAAATAAGTGTTAAGAAAAATTCGATTTAAAATTAAAATATATATTTTTTATTAAAAATTAATAAACAGACACTCTTAATAATGCTATCTAACTGTAAAATCATTATTAAATATAACAAAATTAACCTTTTCAAGATGTTTTTCTACAGCTTCTACAATGGCTTCGGCATGCTCAATATTGTCGTCCGCTAACATGGTCAACATGTTGATTAAAGGTTTGCTATTTAACGTTAAATCTGCTAAACTAGACGTATATTCTTCAGCGATTTCTTTAGCCATCTTTATTCTATTGTATATTTCTAACTATTTCAAACGCATGTGTAGAATTTATATCATGATATAACCGAAATTATCTAGAAAATAAATAGGCCAATAAACATACGTTGTAATTTTTTGAAAGGACTGAAATGTTACTGTAATTAAGGATTATGAAAAATAACGTGTTTTAGGATGTAATTAATTAAAATTGGAATAATATTTTGGTTAATTAATTAAATTCGAATAAAAACCGTTTTGTTTCTACAATGATGACGTTAGTTTTCAAAACCCTAATATAATAAAATAGGGAACATACCTGTACATAATAAATATACACTGCTATACTAAGTAAAATTCACTATCAAGTCCTAAATATATTAGTTATCCACATATTAAAATATAAAAGTTATACGCACATTTTCACTTACTAAAATGGCGACACGAAACACTCGACTGTTTGCTCTTTTGGTATTTCCTTGATATGTTGACGTCATTGCAGAGTAAAATGGGTATTGCCTTCTCTGATTGGTTGACATTTAGAATAAACCGCCAATGTCATTTAAGTATTAAAGCGCATGCGTAATTGAAATTTGATTAATAATTTAATACATTGCTACCAACGTTTAATTTATAAACATTGTAGTATTTTACATGACATTCCTTCTTTTTATTATATAAAAAAAATATTTTGCGTTTCTTATCGCTTTTTTTTATAAATATATACAATTTTATGATTAATTTATCGATGTAGAAACATGTTTTATATATATTTTTAAAGTTTTTCTACCCATTTTTATATTCGTGGCATGAAATGCATTTTACATATGACAACAACAAAGGCGTCGATTATTTAAGGGAATTTGACCTAATTTCGAAGTTTTACACATAAATTTAATTTATTTTAAAACTTATATAATAAATTAAATAACAATTACGATATTTACTTTATAAAAGTGTTAGTTTAAAGTAAATTTGGTTGGTTTTATGAAATGTTTTAAATAAATAATTGATAACTACACCTATGGTGAAGATGCTACACCTGTCGGTCCAATGAAATTTCTTCTTGTCAGTGTAGCTTGCTTACCTTCGTAAAATAATACGTATTGCCAAAAATTAGGTTGTAATTTGACATTACTGTTATCATTATAATTTGTTGATAAAATGACGTAAAAAATGTTTAAGTGTATAATAAAAATGTAAGTGACAGTTTAATTTGTAATAATTTATTATTTATCATCAAGATAACTGTGATAATATTCGATTGTTATCAGTTAATTTATTTACTTTTTATATTAATTTAATGATACAACATTATAAGTAACAATTAATAAAATGTATACAGGTAATCAAATTCCGGATCCAAAAATGGAAGATTATAAATTTTTATTTAAAGTTGTATTAGTTGGAAATGCAGGTGTTGGGAAAACATGTTTAGTGCGACGTTTTACACAAGGTTTATTTCCTCCTGGACAAGGTGCAACAATTGGTGTTGATTTTATGATAAAAACAGTTGAAGTTGACAATGAAAAAGTTAAAGTTAGTAAATAATTAATAAATATTTTATTACAACAATGAATAATTGTTATTGTTGTTTAGTTACAAATATGGGATACTGCTGGTCAGGAAAGGTTTCGATCAATTACACAAAGTTATTATAGATCAGCTCATGCTTTGATATTAGTTTATGATATATCATGTCAGCCGACTTTCGATTGTTTACCGGATTGGTTAAGGGAAATTGAGGAATATGCTAGTAGTAAAGTACTTAGAATTTTAGTAGGTAATAAAATTGATAGAGAAGACCGGGAAATACCTACACATGTAGGGGAAGATTTCGCGGTAAGGCATAATATGTATTTCCTGGAAACTTCTGCAAAAGAAGCAGAAAATGTGGAACGACTATTTATGCAAATAGCCGAGGACCTAATGGAGGTATAAACCAATCAAAACATATAAAAAAAAATAAATTAATTATAATTTTTTACGCAGCAGGCGCAAAGTAAAGAGCTTCCACGATATGATACAAGTTTAACGCAAATTAACGGCCGAACATCAGCGGTAAAAGATTCCAGTTGTTGTGGTAAATTATAATAATTCGAATTAATTTTGTTAAAGCGATATTTAATTTAAAATTTTTATTATTATGCTTAATAAGGGAAACTTAATACTCAGGTCAATACACAGAATTACACGGCAATGCAAAATTATTATTTTTTATTTAAAAAAAAAAAAGCGTTTTTATTAAAAATTCTTCAGTAAGTGCACCATTAGATTTTAAGATGCACTAATTTAACTGATCTATGTACGTAGCTATCAAAAAAAAAATGTCAATATTTTTACCTCTTCCCCCCTTAATAACACTTTAAATACGTGTTTTTTATACTTAAATGACCCAATGTTGTTATTTTAAAACTTAAAAGATTTATTAAATGTTTTTATCAATATTATTTTTCTATTAAGTCTTGTTATATTTATTAATTGTGATTTTTCATACATTCCATTTTATATAATTTTTATTTATAATGATAAATAAATGGTGTAGGTACTTAAATATGCGAATTGTATTAATAAATAAATCAACGTAATAATTAATAATTTTATTTGTATTTATGCTTTATAATAATAGTATTATATAAAATAAAACCAAAGATTAACATTTATCACAATATTTTTGTTCCTAAACACGTCCTACAAAAATATATTTCACAATATTACAAATAATAAATAAAATTTGCGTAAGTTAGTATATATTTCAAAATATTAAATATATGACAACATAAATATAATAAAGGAATGTTTAAATAAAGTTAATACCCAATAAATATCAGTCGAAATAAAATTAAGCTACACCAAATTCGTTAATATTTAATAACTTCTTAGAAATTTCAAATAATTTCTCTTGCGATTCAAGTGATTTTGCGTAAGGGCTGTAAGATGTAATTTTACAATTTGTTATATAATTTCCACCTTTTCCTTCTAATTTTGGTGATAATGCTGCATAAACAATTGGAGTTGCACCTTTAATAGGACTCTAAAATAATAAAAATGCGCATGTCTCATCGCCATATTGTTTTCTATCCCTTTCTACAATACAAACCTTAAACAAAAATTCAGGTAACCATGGAAACATCTTCTTCAAAGGTGTTTGATTGAATAAATCTGTATTAACAACGCCTGGATGAACCGAAAAAACCTCAATTGGTATTTTAGCAGCTGCTAATTGATTCTGAAGATAAACAGTAAACATAACTTGTGCTAATTTTGATTGTGTATACGCTTGAGATGGATTATACTGTTCTCTGTAAATAGAGAATATTTTTCACATGTGTTAATTAATTATAAATGATTATTTATACTTGAAATTAATATCTGAGAAATTAATGTTACAAGCGAAATGTGCACATGAAGTAACATTAACAATTCTAGCATGATTTGATTCCGTTCCAGCTGCTTTTAGTTGCGGTATTAATAAATGTGTTAATAAATAATGACCCAAGTAATTAACGGCGAATTGTGATTCAATTCCGTCTTCTGTTAAAACATGTGGTCCGAACATGATTCCAGCTAAAATATTTCAAAAAAAATTATTTAATGTTACAATAACGGTATTTTATTTTATTTTTTATACCGTTATTAATTAAAATATGTATTTTTGGGTATTTTTCTTTTATTTTTGATGCAAATTCTTTAACGGATTTATTTGAACTTGTATCGAGTTGATAACATCGTAATTCGCCGGATTTTATTCCTTGTTTTCGGATTAAAGTTTCTAATTTTTCTCCGGCGCTTACATTTCTGCAACCTTATATAAAAAATTACTAACTAATTATTATTTTTTAATTAATAATTTTACCTATAATTACATGCATATTACACTGCATTAACATTTTAACAATTTCAGTTCCAATTCCGCGCGCACCTCCGGTAACAACCGCAAATTGCCCGGTTCGATTTGGTAAATCTAATAAACAAATGAATAACGATTTTTTTTTGTTTTTTATAAATAAAAATAAAAACAATTACCTGTCACATTCTTATGTTTTAACGCTAAATCTTCTATCACAGAACGTCCACCAAGAACTTGATAAATTAGTTCAAATTTTATATCGGTAGTAATTTCACGTAATGATTTACCCGAACGAATAATAGCAAATATTGTTCCAAACGTAATTATAGTAAATAATATAATGAAAAACATTATAAAGCGTTAATTTTTATTTAATTATTAATAAAAACACCAAACACACAAAAACTTAGGTGCTTCACCAGCAGTTGTTCCTATATGTTACTACAATAAAGATGCTGCTTTCTATATACTTTCTAAATATGAAAAACCTACTTTCTATGAATTTTTATTTTATAATTAATCAGTATTTACTTTTCATTTAAAAAAATAATTATAACTATATTAATCCCAAAAAATAAGCAACGTAATAGACGATAATAATTTTCTTTTTTAATTACGCTTTCTCTAGTTGTTATTACAGATGAGGCACAGGTAGGTTCTGTGTTTACAATGTAAGAAATAATTGTTAAAAGATGCGTGTTACACGCCACGAAAGCATTTATTTTTTTTTTCTCCCGTAAATTCATGGATGATTTCCTAATGTTATTGAAATTGCAGCCATCTATGATATTTTATTGAAATTATTAATTTTAAACTTGTATAGTTGTTTTAAAAATAATTTATTTTTATTTTATTAGACTATTTTTGTGCATATTATATGAATTATTTACGTAAATATGTTTTAATTAAGAAATGATTTAATTTACGGTGTTTATAGTTTAATTTAATTATGTTTTTATGAATACACGTCATTGATAATTATATTGAACAGACTATACATGCTTCGTCATTCTTTACGTTGGCAATCCTCGCGTATTCAATGAGAAACAAATAATTTATGCTAGGTGGTCAAAGTGTTGGTTAAAAAAGACAGGTGCAGAGAGACGAAGGAAATGTTAATAGTCATTAGTTCATTAGATGACGTGCTTTACTATTGTGTTGAAGTTTAATTGTGTTTTTTTAAAATAATAATTTTTACCGGTTGTACATATCGAATTTTATTATCACCTTAAATAATTTCATGTAAGTTGAAAGTGCACTTGTTAAATGTCATATCAATTGTCGTAATAAGTAATAAATTATTTTGATATTTATATCGTCATTTACATTACAGAAATTTCAAATTAAAATGAGTGACAATACAACAAATTCTAATTCGGAAAATGATCAAGCACCTCGAAGAGGCTTTGAAGCCCTTAAACATCACGTTATTTTACATAAGGTTGATGTGGCCTTATGGGCTACCAGAGTTTTTACACTAATATTTGCATTTTTCTATTTTATTCCAATTTTGGGGTGAGTTAAAAATATTTTATCTAAAACATGTGACTTTTGTTATGATGTATTTAAGTTATATATCATCATGGCCTACTTTTTTATTGGTGTAAGCGAAGCGAAAGTTATTTTGAATTGAATTATTTTTTCAGAAATCCGTATAACTCATATTATAAAGTGTTATTAGCAAATGCAGCGACAAGTGCATTAAGATTACATCAAAGAATACCAAGGGTTTCTTTAACAAGAGAATTCTTATCTCATTTATTATTAGAAGATAGTTGTCATTACTTATTTTACTCATTAATATTTTTATATGTATCACCAGTTACTTGTATCCTTAAAATATTTATATAATTACTTAAAAATAATTTTAATATACAATATAATTCCTTAATTTAAATTACAGTGGTACTAGTACCAGTTGTATTATTTGCAGTTTTGCATTCAGCGAGTTATTCGTTAACTTTATTAGATGTAAGTATTTTTTTTTTATATTTTAAAACCCGACCTTGTTTTTTACAAAACCGGTTCCTAAAAGTCACCAAGGTTATCGAATTTTGAACAATTTCTTTAATTTTTTAGACTCTTGGTCAAAATACATGGTGGGGAGCACGATTATTAATTTCTCTGGTTGAATTTCAATCTCGAAATATTTTGAGAGGAGTCAGCTTTGCAGAAATTGTTTTGATGCCGTTTACTGTGATACTTGTATTTTTGTAAGTAATGAACGCATGCGTTGTTTTTTTTTATAGCGATGTATTATCTAAAATAATTATATATATTATTAAAAGACCTTCAATTTATTTTACTTAGAAATTGGAAATATTTTAAAAGACGATTAAAAGTTGTGGTTGTTCTTTATAAAATTTTGATAAGAAATGTTTACAACAATGCCTTATTGTTCTCTTAACAAAAGTAAACAATATTTTAGTAAATAGAAAATATAAATTTGTTTTTCAATTTCAATATTTATTTATTTACTTAAAAGAAATATTTTAAACATATCAATAATTGGCATTTTGATAAAATTATCTTTTAATACTTAACCCAACAATAAGTAATGTTAAGAATTTATCGTTAAATTACATACAAGTGATAAATAGTCATTTAAAATATGTATTGAAATACCATTATTATTTTATGACACATTAGTTTTAAAAATCTGAAGTATTTATATAGGAAATTGTTTTATTTTATGATTAAAATAAAATTATAGTTAATGGAAAATTAATTAAAGGTTTCGCAATATTTGGATAAAAACATTACGTAGCGTTGTAATTGAAAAATTAAATAGTTTTTGCTTTTTCATGTGATTAACAGTTAATCAAAGTTAAAATTTTCTGAAAAATTATGTATTTTTGTTGGCGATTCATGGAAGTAATATATTTTATATTATTTAAGATAGGATTAATATTTTATGTATGATAAACATAACCTTAAAATAGGCCGGTTTTTGAGAAAATAGTAAGATTATAGCCTTACTATTTTTGCCATTTTTTTGAAAAATATTGTAGAAATTAACTCGCGCTCTTTGGCTTTTGCATTTCCAATGATATCCTTTATCATTTGTAATGGGTAGATTTTTGAAATAATAAAACAGTCTTATTAATTAAAAAATAGTTTTTGGACTGATATTATCTTAATTTATTTCACAAAAACAAAGCACAAATAACTTATTACATAATAAGTTCTTTGTGCTTTGTTTTTGGGAAATAAATGAAATAAATTAAGATAGTATCAAGCCAAAAAGTTATTTTTTTAATTAATTATCCATTATCTTAAAATAAATTTAAACATTAATAAAAAGTCTTCTTTTACTGAATTTCAACATTTTCGATTTTTTGCGATTTCCTCGAAAACTATGCTAAATATAAAATATACTTTTCGGCATTACATTTGCCGTAAAATTTTCATATCATTTTATGTATAATAATTAATATTAATTCGGTCCATTTTTGAGAAAAGTAGTAAGACAGTTTTTCTAATTTACTGATTTTGAATTTTAATTTTTTGCGATTTTCTTGAAAACTAAATACGATTTTAAGTCGCGTTTTTCGATATATACAATTAAATTCTTTATTATTTTATGTATAATATATTGAACCGGATTTTAAGAAAAATAGTAAGACTATAGTCTTACTAATTTTGCTGATTTTGGATTTTCATTTTTTGTGATTTTTTTGAAAACTAATTAAGATATTAAGCCACGTTCTTGGAAATTAGGAATAAATCTTCTATTATTTTATGTTTAATAATAACCGATTTTTGAGAAAAATAGTAAGACTATTATCTTACTTATTTTGCTGATTTTAATTTTTTGCGATTTTCTTGAAAACTAAATAAGATATTAATCCGTGTTCTTAGAAATAAGGAATTAAATTCTCTATTATTTGTGTAATCTAATTACCTAATTTTCGAGAAAAATGGTTTATAAGACTATAGTCTTACTATTTTTGCTCATTTTTTGTTTTTTCGATTTTCTTGACAATTAAACTAAATATTAAAACCTGCGCTTTTCAGCATTGCATTTACAAATAAATTTTATGCATAAAAAATCGTAAGACTATAGTCTTTCTACTTTTGTTAATTTTTAACATTATTGTTTTTGCGATTTTTTTCGAAAACTAAAATAGATATGAATCTGCGATTTTCGGTATTATATTTTTAATTAAATTCCTTTGCTGAGCAATAAAATAATATTCGTTAATTTTTTAGTCATCTATTAATTATTTTATTTCTATTATATTTAGAAAGATTGATTAATGATTTGATTATTTAAAATATTTGTAACAATGACTGTATATGTGTGTATAATTATAAAAATATGTGTAATTATAAATATGCATGAATTATTTTTAGGGGCCGAGCTGGTTTATTCACTCCGTTTATTTACTATCACTTTATCATGCAACGTTACACATCACGAAGAAATCCTTATACTCGTAACATGTTCCATGAGTTACGATTATTATTTGAAAATACCGCAAATAAACCAAATATGCCGGGTATTGTTAAAAAAATATTATTAAGTATTGTAGCATTTACATGCAGAATTGCACCACCACAATATAATGCGCCGCCAACTGCAGCAGCGCAATAAATAACAGTATTTACAATTATTATTTTTTATAAAATATACATAATTATATAGTTTATTTGGTGATTGCTGTTATCACATTTTTTATTTCTCACAGCATCCTTCACAATTTGTGAATGAATATATTTTTCGTGTATATTCACGCGTTCAAGACATTCTTTAACTTTAAAACTTAAGTACGTAACATTTGTTTGTAATATAATTGTGGGCGAGTTTGGAAATATTTTACATTAGTTTTTAATTTAATATTGTTATTTAGGAATTTGTTATTATTGTGGTGTCTGTTTGGATGTTTTATATTATGTATTAATTAAAAAAAAAAAGTACATTTCACAATAAATATCATGAAAACTAATTGTTTTATTTTATTATTCTTGTTATAACTTATATTTGTCTTTGATATTTTTTATTCTATTTGATTGGACATTCAATAATGTTATTATTAATCAATTATTCGATTTATTTTTGTTATTTTCAATAAAGAACATGTACCTTAGGGTCAAATAACAAGTTAACCTTAAAGTCTATTTGAATTTAACTGATTTAGATGTTGATACTTGTTGAAACATGTCATAAACAGAAAAATAAGTAAAATTCGAAACTGCTAAGACTATGTAACTGATTTAATTCATTTAAATTAAAAAGTACTATTAATTTAGTAATATTCAAATTGTACTTTGAGCTATTGTGCTTCAAAAACTAGAGCGACATTGACGTTTAAAGCAAAGATAGAATAAATTAAGCACTTGTTTAGTAGAAATAATTAATTAAAATTGTATGATCTAATTACTTTCAAAAACAATAAAACTTGCACATCTATTGGCTATTTATGAAATAAAACACGAGAAATAATTTTATCAAATTTTTATTTATTAAAAAGTTAAATTAAGCAACAGCAAGATTTACAGCTGGTGCATCTGATTTCATTTTAACATCACTTGTTGGATAAGCTGGAATAATTTCTTCCTTTGGATCCAAAACAGAAACATTATCAGGCAATGGTTTCTTAGGTCCAATTTTACCATTATTATCATAAGGTAACATAATTTTCACTTTGATACCTAAAACTCCTTGTCTTAACAATACGTGCCGGGTAGCTGTGTCTACATAGTCATTGCATGGGTCTCCGGAATGAATCATAAGCCCATCAACGAATTTCATGCTCTTAGCACGCTGTCCACGGAGTTTTCCGGAGACAACGACTTCGCAACCTTTTGCTCCGGATTCCATGATGAATCGGAGTACACCGTAGCATGCACGACGTACAGCCAAACCTCCGATGAGTTTGTAACGGAGAGATTCGGCTTGGGCAATTGCGCAAAGACCACGAGTGGCTACTTTTTCAGCGTATAATTCCACAGAGTGCTCTGGGAAACTGAAACGTTTTTGTACAACTGAGGTAAGCTCACGAATGCGGCGTCCCTTTTCTCCTAATACGTTTTGTGTACGGGTGGCCATAATAATGATTTCGGTACGTGTTGGTGTAACACGTACTTCAACACCGGAATAACCATCTTCGGCTAATTCTCTGGTTAAGAATTCGTTCAATTCAGCTTTGAAAACTCCATCGCCAACGAACTACAAACAATTAAACCAATATAATACATGACAGATATAATATTTGACAGTTATAAATTAAAACATTAAAGACTACAACTTAAATAATAATTAACAATAATTCCAAATCAATTTATGCATAATTTAATAATAATAAATCAATATTTTCATATTTAACACATGCTTGCAATCTGTGATATGAGAACTTAACCAAAAAACATTTTGTTATCAATGTCATCTAAATGCATTCTTATAATTTAATTATCCAAAATTTGATTTAATACATTTCTCAAAGATTTATCTATAATTTGCGATAAATATTTTTGTAAATAATTAATCCATACAAATATTATTTACAAAAATTACCTTTCGTTTCTTTGAAATTGTGGAAGCCATGTTGACCGCACTTCACGAAAAGAATTTTAGAAAGAGACAGGAACAACAATGAAGTTTGTACGCCGTAGAGATACCAACAATTACTAATACAAATTTTACAATCAAAAAATTACAATTTTTATTATTTTTTACAAACTTAAATATGTTTTTTTAATTTTATATTATAATAGGATCCAAATTGTTTAATTTTGAATATCAAAAAATGATTTATAATTCTCTCTGGCTTAATACCAACTTTACAACAAAGTAACTAAAGATCTATTAAATGGAAAATTTATTTGTGTACAAATTCAAAGTGATAACACCACAACAACAGCTCATTATTAGAGCATTTATACCATGAATTTTCGTAAATGCATAATGCGAGTCATCGAAAGTAAAATAAATTACTTTTATCATTATCGTGAAATGTCACTAGTGATTTAGGAGTTGAAAATTGATACGGCGGTGGTATTCAAAAAAGACAAAATTAGTTTTATTTTTCATATCGCGTAATATTTATCGTAATATGATATTACAGTAAAAGTTAACTCCTAAACTAACTAATTTTGATGTTAATATACTCAGTGACTAAATTTAAGTGAATAAAAATATATTTATTTGTTTATCACGTGATTTTTATCAATAAACGAAGTAATGGTGCAATGCAAAACTATCATATCTGTTATCGGATTTGTTGCTTTATTATTTTTTGGTATTCCTATTAGAGTAGATCCACCGCCGATTCAAAAAAATGATACCGAAGCACTTTTTAATAATTTCCTTCAACAATATAATAAAACATATAAAGACAATGATACCTTACGATTAGAAAAGTATGAAACCTTTCAAGTAGGTACATTTCAAGGCTTTGTTGATGTTCCATTGTTTTATTCTATAGTCTATAGTTTGGCAAAGCGTTTCGGATAAAATTTATTATTTATTTTACAGAATTCATTAAAACAAATAGAAATTTTAAACGCACAAAGAAAACATAATCTTAGTGCAAAATTTGGAATAACAAAATTTTCAGATATGTCTAAAGAAGAATTTATAAATAAATATTTACAAAAAGATTTATATTCAAGAATACAAAATAATACTATTTTTAAAGAAAAACATTCCAGCGAAGAAAAATCTAACGTAGATTCAAATATAGTAAAAAGAGCTGCTTTCAATTTACCTAAAAAAGTGGATTGGTAATCCTGGTTTAGTATTTCAATTTTTGTAATATAATTTAAATTATTTATTTAAATTATAGGAGATTAAAAAATGTTGTTACGAAAGTAAATAATCAACGTAATTGTGGCGCATGTTGGGCTTTTAGTACTGTAGAAACTATAGAATCAATGAAAGCAATAAAAAATGGTATTTTAGAACCTTTGAGTGTTCAAGAATTAATAGACTGTGCTGGATATAATAATGATGGCTGTAATGGCGGTGATATTTGTACTTTATTATATTGGATCACTGACAATAATATTAAAATAAGAAAAAACACTGAATATCCTTTACTTTTAAAGACTGAAACTTGTAAATTAGATACAAATCTACCTGGCGTTGGAGTCTTTGATTTTACTTGTAAAAGGTATTATTTTAAATCTAATGTAACTTTACAAGTTATGTAGTTATTTATTTTTTTTTTTTTTTTTAGTTATATTAATAACGAAGATTCCATTTTATATCAACTTGCGGTACATGGACCAGTTGCTGTAGCAATAAATGCAATTCTTTGGCAAAATTATCTAGGCGGAATTATTCATTATCATTGTCATAGTTCTCCGTTATTGTTAAATCATGCTGTACAAATTGTTGGTTATGATTTAACAGCAGAAATCCCGTATTATATTGTACGGAATTCTTGGGGGACAGATTTTGGTGATAATGGATATTTATATATAGCTATTGGTAGCAATGTTTGTGGCTTAGCTAACGAAGTTGTTACTCTAGATGTTTTTTAATTAGTTAGGCTTTAAATATTTAAATGCATAGGATTAATAATTTTTTATTTTCGTAAAATATTATATAAGAGTTGAATGTGCAATTTTTATTATTATATATTAAATAAATTAAGTGATATTTTATTAGAATTGATACGTATAACGACCAAATATTTAATTTTGTATATTGTATACACTTAAATTTTATTTTGTTACACAAGTGCCATTTATGTACAGTACAGTAAGAAAATGTATATCTGTAAATTGGTGCAGCTTTAAATATATATTATATTAAATATGAAATAGTTTTTAATCAATATTATAACCACAAAATGAAATGAATTAATGTCTCGGTAAATAATTAAACTATTAAAAATAGTAAAATGATACATCAACTATTTTTTAGAACTTCGAGTGCTTGGATTGTTTAGAATTATATTCCCAAAGTCAGTGGACAGCGATTTTTAGCGATTTTCAATACTTTAATTTTTGAGCATAAATCTCGGGAAATAATTGTGCTATTAAGCTGAAACTAAGGAATATATTTGTTGCAATGTTTATAATTAATTTATACTATAAAGTACTCTAAAAGTCTTTGTTGTTTAATATATAATACTTGCTACCTCAAGAGCGACAATACAAGTAAATGTCTTATTTTTTGTATTATTTAGGAGAGAGTTTAAAAAAAAGCAATTATTCTATCCATCTGAAATTTTGTACATATATTTTTACATATTTTAACTTTATTAATATAATATAGTAAAATAAAAAAAATACTGTGTCCGTCTGGAAAATGGTGTTGTTCATATCACTGGAAAAAATAAATATCCAGATTCGGGAATCTATATTTCTAAAAACTTTTAATTTCTTGAAAAAAAAATTTAATTTTATAATTTTACACATAATTTTCCTCAGTACAAACCAATAATTTTTTCAATTTTGCTTTTCAAAAATAAATAAATTGCTAAAGAATAAATTTAGTCATAAATTTTAATATATTTTGTTAACAAAAAATATTTATTTAATAATTTTGAGTAAAAGTTAAGTTCATGCTAATGAAAAATAAAAACTAAACCTGATGCAGTTAAATTGGAGGCAGTATACAGTAACTAAAATGAGTAATTTACCCCGGCAGTTTCAGAAAATGTTACCTCAAAAATATGTCATTTTTCGCAAAAATCGCTGTATTATAGTCCAGCGATTTTTACGCTTTATGAGGATTTTAAACTGAATCCCGCATTTTCAGCATTTCAGTTTTTTGTAAATTCTTGCGAAATAAAAAGGAATTGCTGCTTTATGTACCCATATTTAATACATAAAGCTAAAACATAAATTAATTTAATAAAAAATTGTGTATAAGCTATTATCAAGAAGCTCCTCCCACTAGGTTTTTCTGGTTAACTTAAACATATTGCTATTGCAAGTGATAGTATCTAACAACTCGGACGGCATAGAAAATATCTTCAAGTTAATACATCTATCAAATGATATACATTTGATAGTATTAAAGAATATACCAACAATATAAATACGTGCTTCATATTATTCCAAAGCGATATATAGGATCAAAATTTTAGCTCAAAAATAAGCCATTTTTGCAAAAATCGCTGGGCTATAATACAGCAATTGTTAGCGAATTTCATTTTAGTTTTTTCGCGAAACAATGGCACTATAAAGCTGAAATTTTGAATATATTTTTATTATAATATTCCTATTCAATTTATATTATAAAAATTTTACCTCAAAATTAAGCCATTTTTACAAAAATCATTGTGCTATAATAAAGCGATTTTCCGCATTTTAGTTTTTTGCAAATTCTCGCGAAATAAAACGAAATTGCTGTTTTAGGTATCCATATTTTATATATAAAGCTAAAATATAAATTATTTAATAAAAAATTATGTATAAACCATTATCAAGAAGCTTCTCCCACTAGTTCTTTTTTCTGGTCAACTTAAACATACTGCTATTGCAAATTGCTAGTATCTAACAACTCGGACGGCATAGAAAATATCTTTAAATTAATATCAAATGATATACATATGATAGTATCAAACAGTATATTAACTGAATAAATACATATCATATTATTCCTAAGCCATATATAGGATAAAGATTTTACCTAAAAATTAAGCGATTTTTGCAAAAATAGTTGGATTATAATACAGCGATTTGTTATGATTTTGAGGAATTTAGATTTTTAATAAACTCTCGGAAAAAAAGCACTATTAAGAAAAAACTTTGGAAATAATATTTATAATCGATTTATACAATAAACCCCTGTAAAAGTCTTTATAATTTAATATAAATACTTGCTATTTTAGCGATTTTCAATATTTCAATTTTAAGAGTGTCTGATGTGCATATCCCGCGAAATAATGGTGCTATTAAGCTGAAACTTTGGAAATATACGTTTCATAATATTCCTAATA
>NEEE01004623.1:2167-21103 GCA_002278615.1 Pogonus chalceus | reverse complement strand
GGTTAAACTTTGACAAGTTGTAATTTTTTAACTTAGTGTGTTACTTTACTCCGACATTTTTAATAATAAACTTGATTTGTTTTTTAGTTAGTTTTTTTGTAAGTTATGAGTGGAGAAAATAGGGAATTGTAACTTTGCATGTAGGGATGTGAACTACAATGCTGACGGCAACACTATATCATGTCTAGGATTAATTTTAAAAACCTGACCCAATCTTCATTCAGTTTCAATATTTAAAGTTTTGTACTTAATTTTGGTTAATGTGTATGTCTTCTATTTGTTTTCTCAATATTTAATCGCATATAAATATAATGGAAACAAAAGTACACAAACTCTTTAGAATAGTCGGAAACCAAATAATAATACCAATATTTCATCTGTATTGAATATTCCTTTACTAAGATTTATACTTTTTTCTCTTCTCATTTTAACAATGTACACATGTATATTTTACTTGAGTTATCGCATGAAAACAATCTTTAGTTACCTTTCTTTTGTGGTTACTCATTTGGCGAAGTTTAATGTTTAAATGTCGCTGTTTATTAAATTTGAGTTTAGATTTAAACGGGAAGTGTCGAAAAAATTTTAAAAATAAACTAAAATTAAAAATCATGATATAAGTATTAACTTATTCTGTGAAAATTCAAGAACGTCCAAGAGTAACCCTTGCTCCTTCAAGCTATCAGAGCTACCTTCCCTGGTAGTTTAGCTGGTAGGTCCATTTCATCGGAGCCACCTGGGGTCGGTAACGTGCGCATTACAGCAGCAATATGTTCTGCCAAGTCTATCTGAGAAGAGAAGAATTCGTGAGTTTTATCAGCTCATTCTTCTAAATTTCTAGCCTAAAATGGCGACAAGCAAGGAGTCCCTCGTCGCAGCAATTGTATGGGGAACTATTGATGATGATCGTGACGAAGACATGGTATTTGAAGTAGAAGTTTCTTTCGAAGATTTACCTGTCGGATATGTATCCTATCAAGTAGAGAGAACTTGTGCAATCTTAATATAACCGGAGTAGAAGCTTGCGTCAAGAAATACCATCCAATGAATCAATTTCTATTTAAATGTTCTTAGTGCAAAAAGGAATACAAGATAAACCATTAAGCTCTGTGTCATGGAGCACAATGCCCATGCGCCATGAGAATACTACCAGACTTCATTAAATGCTCATTCTACGATAATTACTATATATAATTCAAAATAAAGCTTTTCCAGCATTAACGAGAACCCCATTAAATGAAAGAAACGCAAAACAAGAAGTAGCAAACAGCGCCGACAACGCTGATTAACTTCCAAGAATAGGACGCCAATTCTCTAGAGATGACAATTCTATCATGGTCCAACTGGTGGACAGATATTTCAATCATCCCTATGTTACAACAAAAATGCAACTATTTCTACTAGACAAAACTTTAAAACAGATCAGAGACAAGACGACGACAATTTCATACAAAAGGGAGCTGGTAGAATATCTGAATAAACTTTATGCTCCGGACAAAAATAAAAACGTGCCGGGTGAACAACCCGATAAGGATCCCGGTGGTAGAATCCGAAGTTACTTTTACAGAGCCGATAATCCCTCCATACGTGACCGAGTGGAGGAGAAACATTGTCAATAGATGCTGGAATCACAATGCAGATAGGGAAACGATGTCTTAAGAAGCAGCAGATTTAATACACTGCGAAGCGCCCTGCAATATGCCCTGGACCGAGATGTCTCCCAAAAATATATTGACCATAGATACACAATTTTCACAGCGTTTTTGCATTGAGTAAAAGCGACGGAGCCACAAGTGGACGGGCTGCAAAAGTGCGAAGCAAGCGTAACAGAAAGAGATATCTTTACGCCAGCACTCAGGAACTGTACAAGAAAACTCTTGACCAAATAGCTTAACTAGTACGCAACAATATTGATTTAGTAAAGCCGAACCAAACTATATCCACTAAGAAAATTCAAGTAGTGTACGACAAGTTATGTGGACAAAGGCAGACCTTACTTTGGAAATCCTGATCTGGCAATTTTTTACGGAGTCTCCTCTTACGAAATTAAAGGAATAGATTTCCAAGCAAAAGCCCACACCAACACTTTAATCACCTCGCCGGGTACGATGTTTTTCATTTATAATATAAATAACGTCGCTATGATGAATAGACTGAACTACCTTAATGCTTAAGGAACGATAAACACGTTACTCGCCAGATGCTATTAAAGAATCTTAGATCTAAAACTTAGAACTTTAGTTCGGTTCAACCCTGTCGAAAAGGGTTGGTATCGAAGCAGGGGTGCTTCAACACTGTGCATATCCTAAGCAAAATTTATCAGACTCTCTACTTCTAAAAAGCTTGGATTTGTCGTAACGCAGTAAGATATAAGCAACGCTTTCGACACATTATCACACGAAGCCATCAAACATGCTTAATGACAGAAAAGTCTTCCAGGGTAAATAATACGGCTTGTGGAAGACTCATATCAAGATGTGCTACGGCAATCGGACGAGGCAACAACAACTCAGTTATCTATTTCCAGAGAGAGGTTAAAAAAGCGGACGCCGTAGACCCGATTATATTTAATGCAGTCTTTAAACTCTTACTGTTAAAGCTTAAAAGCAAACCAAGATATAACATTTACAAAAAATGCTTATATAGCTGCATTGGCTTTCGCGGATGCCATAATATAACCGTGAATAATGTATCCCAAGCAAAGGAGCAGTTAAGTAAAGCAGAAGATTACCTCCAGAACTAAGACATCAACAACAATGCCCAGAAGTGCTCTTCTCTCCGTATAAATCTAACAAAAGACTCTTGGTACTTAACTGATCGCGGTTTGCAGTTAAACAAGGAAAATGGGATGCTAACAACAACGGAGTCAGGCTTGACCTACCTCGTAATGCAAATTTTTCAATGGGCGGGAATTTAAATAAAAGGCATTGCTCCGAGTCAAGTAACTTGCACTGAAGCCACATTTAAAATTAAATCTCATATCAATCTACCTGGTTCTACACTACTTGCACAAGTTAGCGGTGGCAGTTTCACCGATCATGCTACTGAGAAATCTAAATCAGGATCTACGGGTAATGATCACTTACTACCATGTAAAACAAACTCGTTGTTGAAGCCCAACAAGTGAGCCGGTGCACTAGGAATCGCACTGTTAAAAAATAGGGTCATAGTCGACATGCTACGGGCAGAATTGAAGTTAATTAATAATCCTGATCCCGTTCTCGGAGCACTTGCATTGGGTACGGGAATGAAAATATTTCTCATTACTTTGGCTCACGCTTTTCGGTTAAATCGTCCTCTGATCAAGAAAAAAGGAACTAACAGTTGTTAGTAGTAAACACCCTTCGTGTACGCAAGATATTCTTCGACTAATACGACTACTCCGATCAACGTGTTGCTTCACTTAAAAGGAAAAATTGCCTCAATCATCAGACCTTTAGCAACTATTTATTATGAAAGATACAATTTTATATAGTAAAATGATGTTTAATGTATGATGCTCGATTAACTTACCTGCCAATACCATAAGCCACAAACACAATGAATAATCAACAACAAGATGCAGACCAAAATGCTTAATCTAAAAACAATAGCTGTCTAGCTACCGTCAATATCTGCTACTCCAAGTAAAAACTATTAGAAGAAAAATTTTTACTATCCGACCATATTGCAATCCAAGCATTATCGGAAACTAGATATTCGTCGAATTCCTCGATTAAATAAAATTAATAAGACCTCTTTTAAAACGGATCGCGATAACGGCAATGCAAACGGAGTTGCTCTATTGAACTACAATTCAATGTTTTTCAAAACTATTGTTTTTTCACCCTTTGCACAACATGTACAAGTTGCGCGCAGAATAATAGGCAACATTAAAGTTTTTTTAGTCTTTACAAGACTAAACCAAAATGTACCTATAAATTTCTTAGAATATGTCAAAAATAACGATCCTTCAGTCCTGATGGGATTCTGGAATGTTCGCCATACATTATTTGGTGACACTGTTAACAATAACGCAGGAGAATAACTAGATGCTGCCCTCCAAGAACTACCCTTGCCCCGAATAACACAAAAACACCCTATTTACTTTTCCCATGTAGGACAATCTAACATCGACCATATCATCGTGTCCGACAATATATTATATTTTTTCGACGACAAGGCTAATGTTTAAACATCAATCACAAGCGTTCACCTGCCAATAAAAATAAACTCTTCCCTTTTCGTTTCTCTCGCATCATTCTAAAGTTCAAAACTATTTTGACAAATTAAACCAACTTGATAAGAGACATATTAAAACTTGTATTAGCATTAATGAATTAAAAACAAACAAATAATTTTATATTAAACCCAAATTTTTTTCTAACTTCTTCCGGTAATCCATACGGTGGTTCCGGCGCTTATGCTGTCACAAAGCAGAATTGACACTTGGTAGTGTCTAGTTTCCCACAGTATCTTAGATGTCAGGCGAGACTGGATTTGAAAGTGTAAGATCGGCTACAACGTTTGCAGACGAATGTCTCGGATGTTGAGCCAAGTCTACTTGATGGTGGAGTTGGCCGGGAACGAAAATGTGACTTGGTTCCACTAGAAGTCATATTTCTGTTTTCCTCCCCTGATTTTACCCTGTGTTTGGCGTTGAGAATCAGCGCTACAAGTAATGATTATTTGTGTACGGCTTTTCTGGACGGTGCTGTAGATGAATTGGTCGGTCTAGTATGGGATAGTGTCCGAGTGGGCGAACTTTTGCTCATCGCCGTCCGAGGCATATTCTTCTTGTAATCAGGGCCAATGAATAATAACCCTTGTTCGGACTGGTAGTACCAACACCCCGCTAGTAGATAGTGCTTTACTGTGCGAGATGGGATTTACTAGTTGAAACCCTTTTTTGCTGACTCTGTTCGATTACATATCTGGCTACAATGCAATCGCTACCGACCCCAAAGTGGATCTATTAGCTAGACCACTAGGGAAGGTGGCTCTGAGAGCAATAATATAGTAAGGATCACTACTTTCTGCTTTATAATTAAAGGATTTCTGTTTTAACCAGCCTAGGCAAAATAAGGAACTAAAAAAAAATAATATTTAGAAATAATTTAATGTAAAGTATAATACAGACAGGATTTTAGGTTGTTGGTGTAGAAGAACAACACTGTTGTATCTATGGACAGGAATTCGAAAAGGTCTTTGTCTAGTAGCTTCAGTTATTATGAGATTTTGATGTTGCTCACCGCCGGATGTCTGTGCTATTCGTGGGTGCTTAATTCATGTGCTGTGTAGAAGCTTAGGTCACAGTATGTACACGGGTGAAGTTTCAGTGCTTCACGAACAATACTACCTTTACAATTTGGTATTTGATAACTTAGTGTGTAAAATCTGTCATTTGTGTTTAAATTCAATAGTGCGTCTTCCTATACCTGTATATGCTTCCTAATCAACAGCGTACTCGTCTGGAAGGAAATATGTCCCGTTTCCATTGTTCATGCTTAAGTTGTTATCGGAGATTCTCTGTGTAGTCACTTGCAAATAGGAACCGGAGTCACTAGGGTCCGAAGCTTCGCTATCAGTTGTGTCCAGCATTATAAATATAAAATTAGAGAGGACACCGATCCCTTGCGGGGCTCGAAGCTGCCCTTGGTGTCTTGTAGTTCGAAAAAGAAAGCCTTTCTTGTTATAATTATATATCACTGTATAGGAAGCCACGCAATGTACCAGAGACTTGGCGCATGAACTTTAAGGTTGGTTGGTAGTTTAGGTCCGGTGCTGTTTTTAGAGAAGGTTTCCATGTATCCATTTCATTGAACTTGGATAAATTTCCAAGTATCCTTTACTGGTACTCGGGCGGATGGCCCAGGAGGTAGCGCTCCTATTGAGACCCCAATATTTAAGCCGTTGCGCGGATTCCCATCTACTAAGGTTTTCATGTTGTTCAGTGAGGAATGTGAGCGAGTATCTCAGTCCAGGCGGCCTGTAGCTATTACCTGATCCCCTTTGGTTTTTTATCGAGCTTCTCTGCTCTAGATCCCTTACCTTTAGTCTATTTCCAACTATAGATTTATAAGAAGAGTTCCACGCGCGAACTTCGTATAGGATGCAAATATGCAGTCAGTGGGTCATTAGTAACTAGTGCTTAACTATTAAAAACCATACGCTTCAGTTTTCCCTGGTTCGTGTGTCTACTTCCTCATATTCAGTCTAAGCCTAGCGCCGTGGACACTGATACCTTTTTTATTCTTAACCAGCGCCTTTTCGATATCCCTGCAATTGGCTTAGTCAGCTTTCTTCTGTTCCAGTATAGTCATTATAGAAGTTCTGCCTCTACTTAGCAGTGACCCGTATATATCTTAGGTAAGATAATAACTTCAATATATGGCCCTGCTTGTAACTTTCGAGGGATTGGGCCTTTCTATTACGTAATTTTATCACTGAAAAAATTCTTTCCAGCTTCTGTAGAAGGTTTATGGCGTCCTCGACCTTTTGTCAAGACACCTCATAGGCTGTTGGGCTACTGGGAATAGCGGTAACTCGGTTCAACTCGCCACTCGAGTTCATAGCAGAACTCAGTCACAATTATAAGTAACACTTCTCATGAAATATTAAGAGAATCATTTACCGCGCAATTTAAAAAAAAAATCTTTATTATTTCTTTGTAGAAAGTTACATTTTGGTCAAAGTTCTAGTCTGACCAGTGGATTAACAGTTTAGCCCTCAGATCGTTTTACATAAGATTTACAGATATACAATACGAATATAAACCGAAATAAATATACAATTTACAAAAAAAAAATGAATTTAAGTAAAACATGTTTAGGGGGAAGAATTGTTTGAGCTCCGCATTTAGCTCTGGAAATATAGCTCCAAGGAGAAAAAGAGACACATTACGCCTCATAGTGCAATCAGGCGATAACTCTCTGGTTCTCCAGATTGCGTTCATAAATTGTCAGTGCAGGGCATTTCCCCATTTTTGACAAGAATAGCCGTAATAATTCCCAAAGTGTTGAAGTAGAACAAGAGCATGAGTTGTTTGTTCGTTTAGCCTTGGCCAGATACCTCGTTCACCTACTAGCAAAGGTAGGCAGATAATGATGCTTCCTAGCACCTAACGTTCAGCTCCATCCCGGAAATGCGGGTGATCGTACACGCGACGCTACAGCTCCCAATTTTCTGCGAGTAAGTGCTCGGCTTCCCAGCAGACCATGACGTCGTAAATAATAGTTTAGTACTGTTGCCCTTCCTGATAGCGGATGCGAGGCTCTACCTTCGTAGCTCAATCGCGTGATCTTGTATGATGCACAATCTTACTGACAATTTCATTGTGCATTTTAATGCATCCGAAGTGTTTTATTCTGCAACCCTGCAGAACATGGCAATGTGATTCTACCCTATAACAGCCTCTTCTGCAGTTGAGTTCACCCGCTGGCATTTACTGGAAGCCTCTCAGTAGCAAGTAATTAGTTCGAAGCTGAATAGTGCGAACATAATCACGGCCGTTCTAATTTCTTGGTGTAAAGGTAAACAAACCTCTGCTTGCAATGTCGTCTGAATATTATTGCACACTTTTGCTTAAGGAGCTCGTTGCTATCGCTTCTCCCTAATTTGCGTGGGAATGTCCATCAGGTGCCACAGACGGCCGATGCGTTCATTCATTGCTTTAGTAGGTTCGGACAGTAGGATTTGGGCCGATATGTTGTCTCTCAGGCCTAGTCTATCGAGGCGATCGCATGGATCGGAAAGAATCATAGTCTTTAGTACTTGGATTTCAAAACTTCCATCGCTGATTTTGGCGTGTAGAAATACGTAAGCGGTATAAAAGCTTAAATGCAAGAAGTGTTTAGCTGATCTTCGTAATAATCGATCACAGTCGGTAAAAGACGAACAGTGATGGCTAGTAATTGCAAGCCATGATGACGCAAAATTAGGTATGCCTTTGGTAGTTGGAACTTTTGGTCCGGCTTTAAAGATTTTTCTAGATTGTTGAGGCATTTCGATAGATTATGTAGGTTTCGCGTTTATGAGCCAGAAATTCTTACTTTGTAACTCAAGTATTAAAAGCCAACAATATTGGAAACTATAGAAATAGAAGATTTTTTGATGAAGAAAACTGGTTTAGATCTTATTACAGTTTTATGCGCAAAAGAAGTTTCCAAAACAATTACGCATCTATTTCTTATTTGAACAGCTTGATCTAGACTAGTCTATAGATCTGTGTCTTTTATCTTCAATAAAACCAGGTCGTCAGTAAAACCGTGGCAACATACATTAATGTTACGTGGACTGTCCCTTCTGGTCTTGTTAAGTTCTTTAATTTATTCATCAATTACTAGATTCAATAGATGAGGGCTAAAAGGGTAGCTCTGTGTCACCCCTTTGAGAAAATTATACTTGTTGGTACATTGTTTTGCCATGTTGATTGTTGTATAGAATGATAATGTTTTGATTATATGATTCACTGAGGGTTTGCCAAAATTTGTTCTTATTATATCCCTTTTGATTGAGTCATATAGAACTGAATCGAAAGCTTTTCTGAAATCAAGGAAAGCATTATTTTTCAATTTCCCGTGCAGTTTTCTCGATGTTACATATTGTTGTAGTAGTAATCCACATCGGAGATGGTTGATGTTATTCGCTCCGCTTCTCCTTGCCAATATTCTACGGGGCAGTCTTGGATCAGCAGAGCTAATCGTAACTAATCTCCAGATATTGGCAACGCGTCTGTCATCCGACTCAGGCAGCAGAATTCTTCGGTTCTGTTTCGTGCAAGAAGGTGTTAGTTGTTGGAAGAGTCTTGCACTGTAGAAGTCAGCCAGTTGATCAAAAGTTAGCCTTCTAATTTGGCTTATATGCACACCATCTGGGTCTGGAACGTTATTTTTCCAGGTCCTAGTTGCCTCACTGATTTATTCACGCGCAATGGGAAAGCAGATTGATTTTTTCAGCAAGTGCTCTATGCTGGTACTATAAGAGATCTTCGGCTGTTCTTTTGCCTTTTGGTGTGGAGCACAGTCTTATACCAGAGACCAACTGCTTTATCGAAGCCATCGTCCGAGCCGCTTAAGCACGATCGAAGCAGCGGCTTCAGTGGATCAGTAACAGATTCACTTGGTGAACGCTGGGAAGAACTAGCTTAGGCAAGGTAATTTCGTCTGATTAATTGGTATTCAGGCTGATTTGTAATGGTTAGAGGCGTCATGATTGTCTGTCTGTTAAGAGCAGAAGGTTTTATATATTTATGTTAAAAAAGTTATTTCATTTAGTTTTACATATTGTTGTATAAGAACAAAAACATGAATATTTTCTTCGATTATGTACTTTGAAATCGCAATCTCTCAAATAACTATTTAGCACAATTTTATTTTATAATAAATCTGCAGTAATGAAACAAATTTTTCTAAAATCATTCACAGCAGACTGAACCGGGTATGAAATGTTGTCTTCTTCAGCATCATCACTATTTGTCTCAGAATCATAATTGCTATTATATTCGACAGCCGGAAGTGATTTTTCACTGCTGATTGAATACATAACTTCATTGCAAATTTTATTAATTTTTTTTTATTAATCTGTTTTTTATTAATAAATTAAAGACTTTCTCATTATTAAAACATGTTTATAAAAATGAAAATTATATGATACTTTATAAACTTAATAAATAAATATTTTGTATATATAAAAATATTTTTGTAAGTTTAAGGTTTTACAGAAGACTATATCCTTCAGATTATTTTCAAAGTCAACAATTTTTCGATAACTATGTTTAATCGTTCCTTCTTCTTCCTCTACCATTCATTTTACCGACGAGGAAAAGTGTGATTTTGTTGCCAACTTGGGGTAAACTTCGGGTCAAGATAGATTCTAATGAAACTATCAAAAACAGCGCGTTGGTCAATTACCTTGAGCTGGAAAAAACCACTGGACTAACTTAACATCAGATCAGGTTAAGTAAGGAAACAAAAAGAATATCAAAATTTCTTGGAAACAGAATGAAACCAGTGAAAGGAAGTATCTCTTCGTACCTACTTCAAAAGTAGATCTCCTGATGTCGCCTCGCACAGTTAGTCCAAGTTCTCCCAACGCAAACCTAGCCCTAAAATCAGTACATCCAAAAATTTCTATTATCATGGATGCAATAACTAATAACCAATAGCAAATCTTCAAGTAAAAACCGGCCACAAAAGACGACTTTCGTCGTCGCCGCAACTCCAACCCACAAATGGTCCTATAAAGATACTTTCAACATCATCACTGACTGAACCCTTAGAACATCGGTAACAAGGGATAAAACCTATTTCGTCTCATAATACTTCAATCTTATTTGAAACATCTTTTCCAAAAGTTACTGGACAAGAATCAAAACCCACATCTAGAAAACTTTTAAATAGGCAGAAGTGAAGATCCAACGATAATTTACTGCCTCTATCAGCCATACCTAACACAATAATGGAATCGGAAATAATTGCTATACAACTATCCAAGTCATCCAGCCACGGAATTGCAACAAGAATATAAATCCAAGTAAATAGATGAAAATCTTTGTCTCCAATATCAACTATCAGAAACTTATTGATACTTAAGAAAGAAAACTATTCTACGTAATCGTTTCTTCGTGCTTTCCCTACTTGCTTCATGAAGGATTGCGAGTTCAAATACCGATCATTGATTGATACCTGCTCAAGTAGCTCTTTTGAAAAACTGGAAAATCTCATCCAATATTGCGTTAAAGAACTTTTGCCTGCTAAGCGTTTAAGTCAAAAATATAAACCAAAAAATAACAACAACCTGCCTACAAATAACGCTTAACATTCAAGATCTGCATTGTACAAAAAATGACAGAACTTTTTAATAAAGAACATATCTTAATCCACTGATAATATCCTAAGCGGCAACAAACATTTTGAGCCCGAAATATTACCTGAAATCAAAAATTTAACCATCTTTTTCGTGGTCTATTTGAAAACAAATCACCTGACACCAGAATCAACCCTTAAACGTCGAGAGAGACCCACATCATACACACACCTTTAACAGAAGATGAAATAACTGCTACATCTAAATATGGAAAAATTCAGCACCCTAATCAGATGGAATTTTAGTTGCACAGATTAAACCTGTCCAACTATTAAGTTAGTAGTTCTTTTTATCTGTGTACTCTACAGGAATTTTACTTCTCATATATGGAGATAGAACCGCTTTATGCTTATTCCTAGAGAAGGCGACCACAAAGATTACCATTGGTGCATTTGCTCAAAGACTCTTTCACAGTGTCATTGCTAACAGGCAAAATATTATCATCATTCTCGATACAATACACCGCGGCCTCATTGAAATGGATGAGTGCTTGACAAACACAATCATGTTTAATCACTACATCCAGTCTAGAAAATTTCAAGGGATCTTATTCAATTTAATTTCTCTTGACGTCCGTAAAGCATACGATTCCATTAGCTACGAAACTATCCTGAACAATCTGAGACGGAAGGTCCTTGACAAAGAATCAATAAAGTTTATTTAAAAATCGCTTGATGCATACGCTACTATAACTTGCGGTAATAGCTCAACAAGTCGCAAAATTTTTATAGAGATGGTAAATAGAAAGACTCGTTAAGTCTTCTTCTATTCAATATTGTGTTAGATGAATTGATTATTAACCTCAATTCTTCAAGACATCGCAAATCACTAACTAACAAGATGAAAATTTTGTGCATGGGCTTTCCCAAGGATTTAATCCTAATAGAAGATAAATATGTTGACACGACTAACAGACTTAACATGACGAATCAACTTCTCAACAACAGTAAGATAAAACTTAGCAACAACAAGTGCATATCAATATCAGCCGAACCTAGAAACAAATAGCTGTAACAAGATCGAAACATATGTTCAAGTTAGGTTCACCTTTCATCCAATAGTATTCGATATCTCTCCATTAGTTACCTAGGTCCAAGTTCTCGGCCAGGGGATCCCTAAAACGCTATCTTCATAACCTAATCATTTGAGTCAAAAACATGGTAAAAGCCTTTTTTAAACCCGACCAAAGGTTATGTATTCTTAAAAATCATATTATCACACGACTTTCTTACGGACTCCAATCTCCATCAATAACCAGAAGACTTTGCCGAATACGACCGAAGCATACGCCGCTCTATCAAAAAGACCCATTACCTAAGCATTTACACTGTGGACCAATTTCTGTAAGCTAAATTGAGAGATGATGGCCTGGGCATAAAAAATCTACGTATGCGAATTCGCAGGATTTATGTTTGACTCATCAAGCTCGCCAGGACACTTAAATGAAATAGAGAAATACTTAATACATCCCCCTCGCCACTTGGTGTGTATTAGACATCTGGCTGAAATTTAATCTGTTCAAGTTTTTTAACTGCTATTGTTTCAAAATTGAAAGATTCCAATTGAATAGAAATTGTAGATAAGTTATTTGAGCTTATTTTTAAATTAACATTATTTAATATAAATTGTTTGCCAAATGCCTGTGGTTTAAATTTAAATTTTTGGTTTTTGAAAAAGGTTTCACAATTGTTTTCATTTATAAGGAATATACCACTGACAACTTTCACTTCAGCACTTTTTTTGCACTTGATTTCAAGATGTTCGTGTTTCAGAAAATTCCTTAGTATTGGTTGGTATAAGAAACGTT
Organism: Pogonus chalceus; assembly: GCA_002278615.1. Lineage (NCBI taxonomy): Eukaryota > Metazoa > Arthropoda > Insecta > Coleoptera > Carabidae > Pogonus > Pogonus chalceus. Next base: position 8,451 of record NEEE01004623.1, on the reverse strand, counting down.
TTCCAGAAAGCTTCCTTCGATAGTGACTTTAGTGTAATTGGAGCGACTGGAGTTTGCGTCCAATAAGATTTGACGCTCGCACGACGAGTCGCAATAAGGGTGAAAATCGTTTGGACACTGATTTGTTTTGCCCATTGTATAAATGTCTCATAGAGGCTTGATTTCTCTTGTATTTGATTATGACTTTAGGAAATATTTAACATTTTGTATGATATTAACATAATCTGAACTGGATACTGTAGATCATGAATGTAAAAAGTAAAGATTTTAATCAGTTCTAAAATGAAAAGGGATCGATATGAAATAAAAAATACGTGACGATTTTATTTCACAATTTACATTTAGTATTGAATCGTAATCTAGGATATTTTCGTATTTTACTTGAAACAGTAGTTGATTTTTATAAAACTTTGAAATTTTTTTAATTCTTTAAATAAATCTTGCGGTCTAATAATGGTGGGGTGTAATGTTTTACGTTTACAAAATGTTAATGAGTTTTGTATATCTTTAAAAGTATTGCAGATTGAATTCTAAATAAATATATTTTGATTACAGAAACGATTTATTGTTAAAATATTATCGAAATCAGTACTCATTTTCTTTTTGATAAAATGATATGAATTTAATATCTTTAAATCTAATAAATTTTCATTATATTGAATATCACGGATTGTTTTATCATTTTTTTATTGTTTCATAACTTAAGGAATAAGACATATTAACATGGTATTGGAGATTATTTTCATTTTCTTGAATGTGGGCTAATATTTTGTTAAATAATTTCCGTCGGTTGCGTCTTAATTTTCTGTGACAATTTTGACCACAGTTGCAAGTCTATCTTTTAAGCCTCTTTTGTTTCTAACGTTACTCGAGTGCAATTGAATATAATCAATTTGTTATCAATATTTCGTTTCATGAAATTTTTAATTTTGGCATAATTATCGATTTCTAAATCATAAAATTTTTTGTTTATTTTACTAAAATTAAGATTTTTTAATTTTAAATTTAATTTGTTATATTCTTGGTTTAAAACTTCTAGGTCATAGAAATGTATAAGTGTGTGCGTAGTTTTTTGTAATTTTGCTGGGCCTAAATTTTTTTAAATTTTCCTTGCTTTTTCCGGCTTATATCTGTTTTTGGTTTTATTTTGTTTATTTTTATATAACTTTGTTGAGGGATTTCAGGAAGCTCTTCGCGAGTCTCATTTTGTTTATTAATTGCTTTTACTTTGGTTTCCAGAATTTTTTCATCAATTCTTTTGTTAAGAATTTTGACTTTCTTTCTGTGCTCATTAATATAATTATTAACTAATTAAATTAAATATATACAAAGTAAAAATTATAATGCTTATTTTTATTATAAGTTAAGTTTTAATTAAAAAAAAGTATAAATGAATATGTTAAAATATCAAATATTATAATTTTAAAAGAACTGTACAAATTATTTTTAAAGGTATAGGGATTTAAATCAATTCAAAAAAATTTAAACATATCTTTTAATCTTAGCTTTTTCTTTGTAAGCCGTCAAATTCTGAAATCGTTAAAAATGTGCAGCGACAAAAAATAGGTTGAGTAATACTGCTTTGAGGTAAAACTATTAATATGAACAATTTAAAAAGGTTTTGTTGGGGCTGGAGTTACATTATACTTTAATACTAAAGGATTTTTATCGTATTTTGCTACTTGGAAAATTTCACATTGATTTATATATGATTGAATTGAACATCTTTGTTTTAGCTAGTAATATAATTGTTTAATACGCGATCCCGTTTCATCGATACTGTTTTTCCCTCGTGGTAATTTTGAATAATTTCGTTAGTTTTTTTTTCATCAAATACATCTAAAAGTTTTATGGTACATTTATTATTTTTAATTTGGGAATTTTAAAAATATTTTTGAAGTATCGCACAAAATTTGATATATAATGGGCTTTCGAAATATAAGTGATATTTGATATGAGGAACAATATATTCTTTGATGAAACTAATTATTTCTTGTTTGTAGTTAGACTTAGAAATTTAAATTAAGATTCTTTGTTTGTCCGTAAGAAGCTTGGTTATTACGAGATCGACAGGGTTGTATTCAACTTCTGTTATAAAAAATTGATCTTTGAACATATTTATTGGTCGTTCGATTATTGGAATACCGATTATTGGATTTTTTTTTTCACTAAAATGATCTGTAGCATCACAGTCCGAATTTTCCTCAATATTGTTATCGTCTTTTCCTTACTCAACAATTAAAGATTCTCAATCGTCATTAATATTTGATGAGTTTCCAATTTCTTGAGCAAAATTTTGTACATAAGTTTTTCAAACGTCTGCGTTATCTGATTCGTTAACATTCAGGTCAACACATGTAAAGTTTTTAGAATCAAATCGGAAGTAAACATGTAAAACGATGTTAGTATGCTTCAAGATATATTGTATCATCATTCTCACGTCTGTCCAGTCTAGTTTGTCTTTCCAACAGGATATCCTTGGAATGCATAATTTCGTAATGAAATGCTTTAAGCAGAATTGTCCTAATTTAAGAAAGTGTAAATTAAATCTTGCTGGGAAGGTTTTTCAAAGTAAGTAATATTTTTTATCAAATAGATAACGAATTTTTTTCTAAATTTTAAGTTAATCTCAAAGTCAAGTTTTCATTACGTAATTTATCTATATTTTGAAATTTTTCTTTAAAAATTTTGGCAATACCATTGGACATTTTTAAGCCGTTACTTATACAGTGTGCTTAATGACTATCTGCATGAGCATTGAATAAATCTTCATTGATTTCTAAAATGTGTTTATTTAAACGCAAATTTGTATTTTAAAAAGCTTTGAAATTCTGATAAGTTATTATCGTCAACAAAATTTTCTGAGCTTTTAATGGAATGCGGAATTCGGCTAAGCCCGTCCGCACTTGTATTTGATTTGCCCTTTTCATAGATTATTTCGTAATCGAATTTTTTTAATTTTAAATGCCATCTAATTAGTTTTTGGTAGCACTGCTTTAATGAAAATAGCCATTGGGGTAGCTTATGATCAGTAATGATGGTAAATTTCCTGCCAAATAGATAGGGTCTAAAATATTNCTTTTTTAGACATTTAGTAAGCGGTTTAGTCAATTTTACAAAGTCTTTTATAAATTTTCTATAGTAACCTAAAAGTCCTAAGAAATCTTTGATTTGTTTTGTATTTTGGGGTATGTTCTTGTAAGCTAGTACTGAAAATTATAATATCGTCAAGATACACTAAACATATATCAGTTTTTTTTTCAGCGTAAAGTATTATCAATAACTCTTTGAAATGTTGCCTGTGCATTTTTTAAACCAAATGGCATTCGTAAAAATTAAAAAAGTCCTTGGTCTGTATTAAATATTGTTTTTGGTTTGTCTTCTTTACTTACAATTAATTCAATTTGAAGGAACCCGGATGCTAAGTCAAGCGTGGTAAAGTATTGACAACGTCCCAGTTTGTATAATAAATTAGGTATGTTCGGTTTTGAGTATTTGTCTCCTATAGTTTTATCGTTTACTTTTCTGTAATTGATAACGATTCTCCACTTACGCTTACCCGATGCATCAATTTTTTTGGTACAACCCATATAGAAAAGGACCATGAAGAATTTGAAGGGCGAATAATATTTTGTTCAAGCTTTTTGTTATTTGATTACTAACTTCTTTTTTTATGTTTATCGATGTATCTATAAGATTTACAATGGATAGTTATCACATCTTTTGTATTTATTCTATGTATAATTGCATTAGTAAATAATAATTTTTGTTATTCTAAGTGAAAAATATCGGCATAATCGTTTAATAAAATTGAAATGAGAGATTTTCTTCTCCATTCATATGGTCTGTTCTAATTTATGATAAATCAAAATTAATTTTATCATAATGAAACATGTTTAAATTTGAACATAAAGAAGTTTCGTAATTCTTAAAATTGTCTGCGCTTAGTGTTTTAACTGATTTAACATTATATTTAAGTTTGTTGGATTAATAACTGTACAAATTGCGTTGTAATTTTTCGCAGTTGTTAAACATTTCGGTATATGTAAATTTTTTGATTTCATTTCCGGTATAATTATATCACCTGATTCGATGTCTACTTTTAGTTTGACTATTTTTTCTAATGGTGCCTCTATAGTATTTTTTTCATATACATAATTATTATTACATATTGATTCGTTACGTTGGTTATTATAGTAAAGAATTTTAATTTTAGAATAAAGTTTGTAAAATAATTTATTCATTTGCGGTATCAATTAAAGCTTTTAATTTCTTTAAATAATTCATAGCAATTAATAAAAAAAGTTATGAAAATAGAAAATATGATATTTTTATTCAATTATATTGCTATCTTTAAAATTAAATATTTTAGAAATTAGTAGATATGTACTATAATATTCGGTCGAAGTACCAGAAGCAGTAGTTATTTGAAATGAGTCACAAAAAATAGAATTTTGAAAATGTTTATTTGTTATTTCTGGTTTAATAAAAGATTTTGTTTTTCCCGTATCTATGAGAACTTTTAATTTTAATTCAGGAAATTGTATGTAGAGCAAAGACTTTCTATAATTTGTTAAGTTCAATAATATAATTCTTGATAATTTTCGTCCGAGGCTAATCCCTCTAAAAAATTCTCGCTTGAGTTTCATCTGAATGGAAGTTGCTATCAATATAAAATAACTCTTAAGATATAAAATTTTGTCTCGGTTTGAAATTTTGATTCGTTTCTAACGGTTCCGGTCTCGCTTGATATGTATTTTTAATAGAATTACTCATCAAAGTTGGTTTGAAATAATTTTGACTTTGTTTAACAAAATTTGTCTTATAAAATTGGGGCTGTTGGGGATTACTAAATTTTTCGTTAATACATTTGGTTAATTAAAATTATGATTAAAATTTTGCAAAAGTTTAAACGGTATATGCTTTTGAATGTGCATAGTTTGTTTTGGAACGGGTTTTATTTGTTTTTGAGGTTTAATATTTGAACTATTTCCAAGCTTGAAATCATGAATTTACATACTAAGAGCTGTATTCAAATCTGTCGGGTTTTTTGCCAACAAAAAATGCCCAATTGGTTCTTTTAAACACGCAATAGTTTTCTCAATGCATAATTTTGAAAATTTGTTGTTAAAAAATTTGCTTCAGCTATCGATGAGTATTTTTTTAAATTAGGGTAATGTTAAATTTAATAAATGTTGCAGTTTATTATAATAATCAAAAACTGATTTTTTATAACCTTATTTTAATTCAGTTTATTCGAAATTTAGTGTATAAATATCACGTTTGTCGGCATAAGTATTTATTAGAGCCGTTTTTAAAACTTAAAAATTGTTAATAGTGTAACTTACTATATTAATTGTTGCTTCGCTTTTTATTTTAGCGAAAATAGTAGACATAAGATATTCATTTTAAAAATCATTTATATCAGTACTGTAATAAAATTAAGTGACAAATTTTTCACAAATATTTAGAAATCAAGGGAGTTATACGCGTTCTCTATTTAAGTTTGGAATCATCTCAAGATATTCTTTTTTTAGTACTGGTAAAGCCATTGTCAATCGTTGATAATGATTCTATATCAAATTATGTTTTACAATATTTTTATATTTGTTTGTTAAATTAATTTGAATCAGACTATTTTCTTCAGAATCAAAGTCAGAATCAGAGCTTATATTCGATTTTTTGTTATGTAATGAGCCTCTATGAAATATTAAAAGTACTTACAGCAAAATCAATGCAGTGATAACTTATGGATCCATATATTGTCTTTTGTGGTACGAATTGCTTTAGAACCGTAGACAAAGATGTCCGTTGGTTGTAATCTGCGATATAGAGATGTTCACGATGTGCTGCTGAGGCGTTGAGAAGTATTTTCTTAAGGTTTCTTTATTTACTTTTCTTTGTTAGATATACACTCAACTTACTGCATCTGAAATGATTTTTATTATTTCTAATAAAATAAATTTTGAGTTGCCGTTAAATCACTAAGTGAACCGTTATAATATTTGTTCATTACGTTTTTAGCAATCCTTCCGACTGCGCCAGTTTAGTATTTAAAATAAGGTATAAACTTTTTAAAAACTATTTATTTAATACAAATACAAGAATGCAACGAAATACGTGGATAACAATATTTATTATAATATGTTAATAAGACAAAAGCTGATTCTAAACTAAAGTATTGAGGTAACACGCAGGTTACCGTTACTTAGGTCAAAATGCTGACTATACAAATTATTAAAGGTTGCCCCCATATCTCAGCAAGGTAACTTTATATATATATA
>NEEE01004608.1:16876-29132 GCA_002278615.1 Pogonus chalceus | reverse complement strand
TTTATTTTAAAATATTTCTTATAGAATATAATACGGCATCATGTATCGTTGGGAATATTAGAAAATTATTTTCTTTCTTTTCTATAATATTCCATTTTAATATTTTATCATAAATACGTCCTTTAACATTTTATATTAATATTTTATTTTATTTTTTTAAACTAACTACAATTACCTGTTGGATTAGCTATCATAGTTTTTATTCCAATTAAATGATAACTTTTTTGTATCCGTTCAAAACTTTCAACTCCACTTGCATCGATATTTGTTATCCCAGAAAAATCCACAATTATTACCTTAGTATCAAATTCTAAATCCGGAACAGGTTCATTACGTTTTTCAAATTTTTTACGTTTCTCAATTATATTGACTGCGTTCACTCCTGTTAAATTTTCTATATTCTTCCGGAAGAATTTCTTCGAACAGAAATTATAGCCGCCGTTGTATCTGAATATTTTTATTTTTGGGATTTCTTGGGCCTTTAATTTTTATTATTAACAATATTTTTTTTTACGGATAAATTTATAAGTACCTGTTGGTATCGGGCGAGTTCTAAATAAATTTCAGTTCCAGGGACTAATCCAAGTATATAAGCAGTTGGAAATAATGTATCTATTGCAAGGGCTATTACTGATAATATTAGGGCCGCATATATTCCGTAACTCACATCAATTACGACAACTAAGAAAAATATTATGCTCCAAATAAACACATCAAATTTACTGTGTTTCCAAAACAATTTTAAATTTTTTAAATGCATAAATGCGCTATATACTGTTGATAACACAATGCTTGATAATAAACACTGAAATTTCAAAATATATTCGTTCATTTCTTATACTTGTCTTTTGGTTTTTATCAAAAATTCATATTTTAAGAGTGGAAATATCTTTAAAATCATCAAAATTATAAGTACTTTTAATCGTCAACGATAACTCAATTACTTTTGACCGATCCTGCTCAAATTGTATATATAGTTAAAAAAAACTATTATAATTTGTCCATAAATAAAAATCGTTGAAAAAATATGTTAAAATTGAAAATAAACTCACGAAGACTTAAGCTAATACCAATAAACAATTCATGCTCTGTCTTTTTCGAAAAACGTAGTTATAANGCAGCGTGATTTTGATACTAGTTGAGTACAACGCACAATGTTTTTTAAACGTAATTTTACAATTTTTGTTAATAAATCGTTAATTATTGGATTATTATTAATAGAAATGATAAATCTTTGTAAAAATTATTTAAATAATTAATATATTATCAAGTAAAACATGTAAATTAATATAAAAACATGAAAATAAATTGAAATGTTATGTTGCTTGAATTATTTCAACTTAAAATCGATGAAATATCATAAAAATATGTATTTATATATTTTTATTGTTTCAAACTATTAATTTAATCAATAATCAAATGCAATTGTTATTAAATTCATAAAATAACGCTACAAGTATGAATTTTTTTAAAATTTGTTATTATTTACATGAAAAATTCTATTTAAAGCAATTTGCTTTTATAATTTTGACTCATTCTAACAATTTATCTTATATGATCAATTAAAAATACGATTAAGAAACGAAAAAATGCAAATAATTATGTTATTGAGTGTAAAAATTTGTTTCTTCCAAAATATTCAAAATAAATCATTGAAAACAACTCATAAATCATATTTAATGATTGAATATCCCATAAATATGTAATAATATATTTTAATTTTAACTAAATCAATCAAATCAAGTACAATTATTATTATTTACATGAAAAATTCTATTTAAAGCATTTAACACCTAAAATTTTCATAATTTATATTCAATTCAGTAATTAATCTTGAAAATATCTATATGATTGATAAAAATTACAATAAACAAACGAATAATTAGTTATTGAGTATTAAAATTTAATAGAATTTCTTAAAAATTGAAGGTTTTTCAAAAATATGCAAACAAGTAATAAATCAATGTTATAAATTGTCGTAGTATTTACGATCAACTTTTGCATCCTCTGTGTAGTACAAAATGCATAAGTCATATCTAAATGTGCGTAATACAAAACTGAACCTTATTTATATTTGTAATACAGCAACGTGTTTTGGATATTAGTTGAGTACAATGTATTAATTCTAAAAGTTACCCGTGGTAAATATTCAAAAACAGGTCCAACCCAAACGATAACCAATAACAATAAAACTGCAGTAGTTCCGGAAGAGATTTGTGATACACCTCCGACATTAAATTGTAACATTGATCTCACAAGAGATGTTGAAACTGGAATTGCCATTAAGAAAGATCCAAATAGATTCATCATACTCTTAAAATATATATTACTTATTAGTTGATTTAAAAGAAGATGATTTAACAGAAGAAGTTAATACTAACCATAGCAAGTGCTTCTTGATTCGTATCAATTTGGTATTCACCTTTTCTTGCAAACATTAAATTTATTGATTGACTAATCACGTATGAAACTAATGCAATTACTAAACTGTCACCAATTATATGTTTTATTAATTGAAAATTTGGTAATTTTGGATAAGGAATCCTTTAAAAACAAAGCATAATAATGCAATTAATAATTTTCTTATTTTTTAATCATGAAAAAACACAAACCCTTGAGGAATATGTGATACAATTTTAACATTATATTTTCGCTCCAAATCCATGTAATATGAAAATCCAATTCCAAAAATAACAATTAATAATTCGATCGGAAATGGAAATTTACATTTCTTACTTAACCATGGCTGTGTGGCATTATTCATTATTCATTATTTAATAACAATTTTAAAATTAATAATTATTTATTATACCTTTACTATCTGATTATGAAGTACTAAAATAAGTAATGTTACACTTGCTATCGATGTAGTTATCGGGTTTATATCTGATAAAGATTTTGACATATCATTTATTGTCTGGAAAACAAATTATATTTCATATAACAATTATATCTATCTCTCTATCCTTTCATTTATTACTTATTAGAAATCGTTTTATTTAAATACTATATAGTTTTATATGAATCAAATCCGCGTCTTTAAATATAAAAGAAAAAACTTTTATAGCTAGTTAATTTGTTATACTAAAACCGCGTTATTTAAGTACAACTTACTTATATACATATTCAAATCGCGTTAATGGAATCTATTAATACTATACAATTGGTATAAAATTGAAAATAAAAACATATAAGTAAATTATATAAAATATTATTTTGAAGCCAGTTAAAATATTGGAATGGTGTTGTACTAAAACCGTGTTATTTAAATACAACTTAGTTAAATACGTTTTAAAATCGCGTAAATGAAATCTATTAATACAAGAAAATTGATAAAATATTGGAAATAGGAACTAATATAATAAATATTTTGAAGCTAATTAAATTATTGGAATATCGTTGTACTAAAACCGCGTTATTTAAGTACTGTTTAGTTTTACACGCATTCAAATCGCGTAAATAGAGTCTTTAAATACAAAAAAAATGTAATTGGAAATAAAAATTGGTACAAACTATAGAAATAAAGACAATCTTTTGATGGTAGTTAAGTTGTTGTACTAAAATCGCGTTATTTAAGTACATCTTAGTTTTACGCGTATTCAAATCGCGTAAATAGAGTCTTTAGGTACAAAAAAATGTAATTGGAAATAAAAATTGGTACAAATTATAGAAATAAAGACAATCTTTTGATCGTAGTTAAGTTGTAGTACTAAAATCGCGTTATTTAAGTACATCTTAGTTTTATACGTATTAAAATCGCGTAAATGGAATCTATTAATACAATAAAATAGATAAAATATTGGAAATAAAAACTAATGTAAATTATATGAAAAATAACAAATATTTTGAAGCCAGTTAAGTTATTAGAATATCGTTGTACTAAAACCGCGTTATTTAAATACTGTTTAGTTTTACACGCATTCAAATCACGTAAATAGAGTCTTAAATTACGAAAGAAAAATAATTGGTACAATAATTGAAATAAAGAATCTTTTTAAACAAGTTGTTATACAAGTACAACGTACTTTTAAATGATTCAAAACTGTGTAGAGTCCTGAATTACAAAATAAATTTGATTTGTAAATGAAATCTTTTAATATAATACAATAAAAAAACTTATAAAAATAGAAACTATATTTTATATTTGTTATAGAATTATTAATAATCTTTCGAAACCAAATAAGTTGTTGTACTAAAACCGCGTTATACAAATACTACTTAATCTTACTTAAATCAACATCGCGTAAATAGAATCTGTAAATTCATAAGAAATAAATATATTTTTTTACGCCAATATAGTTATTGTAATGTTGTTCGTAAACCGAGTCATAGTTTCGTTCCGCGTTATAGAAGGACTATTACCGATTCCGCGTATAAAAATATCACGTAAATTAAAGGATAGTTGTATTTAAACTATTTTCATGAAAAATTTTAAATCAAGATCAATTAATAAATCATATACTAAATCAATTTAAAATATAATTATTTGAAACATCAAGGAATAATAATAATCACCTTAAAAACAGTAAAATATCCTTGAGCCGGATGTATATGTATCCCAAAAAAATCTTGAATTTGCGAAACAACAATATGAACAGCACAAGCAATTGAAAACGCGTTAATTAAAATCTCCGAAATTAAATTACAAATCACACCAAGTTGACATATAAACATAATGAGCTAAAAAAAGGTAATAAATAAATCAATCATTTTTCTTTGTTTCGGAATAAATAAAACCAACATGAAATAAAGAAACTGTAAAAGTAACAGCCGCTAATATATCAATATTTCTAAATTCTCCAATCAGTTCACTGTACTCTCCAGGATGATCCAAAGGCATTCCATGACTATTTAAAGAACTATATAAACTTACAGTTTTACCAACCATTAAAGAAACTACTGCAAAAGTGCCTTAAACCATTTCAAAATTAAAATATTTCAACCAAATATTTACGGATTTATAACTTACCAACACTTATATGTTTGGATGTTCCAAAAAACACATATACAAAACTAGTAAAACATCCACAGTATAAACCACAAATTGGAGGGACACTCGCTAAATAACCATACGCAATACTTTGAGGAATTTGTAACATTGTAACTGTCATTCCTGCTATTAAATCAAATATTAAATCATTACGACAACTATACTCCTGAATCCATGTTAAAAACGGAATTTTATTCAATAAACACTCCTTATAATCAACATGTTTTAAATATTGTATTACTTGATCTATAAAACAAACAAATCAACTTAAATCAATTGTAATTTTTAATCAATTTTAAATACTTTTATTTCGATTTTCAATAAAACTATCACGTATCACTAAATCTTCCTGCAAAAGTATATTTCGTTTTGGGATATCCATCATTGAAAAATGACAATGACATTGACATTTAATAAATAAAAGACGATTTTATTTTGTTTAATAAATAAATTTATGTATCACAATTTATTTGAATAAGTAACAATAATATTAAAAATATATTTATACATTTATATGACATAAAAAATTTGTTTTTAATTTGCATAGCAAATTAACTAATATAATAATAAAAATAAGTGCATTTTTTTATCACAAAGATTTATCATTTTTCATTAAGATTTCTTTTGCGAATAAAACAGCATCATGTACCGTAGGGAAAATTATAAAAGTACTTGAATTATTTGTATAACTATCACATTTTTGAATACTTTCGTAGACAGACCCTAAAACCAAACGAAAAACCTTTAAAAAAAAGCCCTTAAAAAAGTTAAACAAACTCATACCTGAAGCACTAGTTAAGTAAATATCAATATTTAACTCTTCAAACTCATTTTGAATGATTCCTAATTGTTCCACGCCTGCTGGATCAATATAATTAACAGCCGATAAATCTATAATTAAAATTTTAAATAATAATTGATCGGATTCATCTGGGAGACGAGTCTTCTGCGCATTTGCTGCTATTTGTTGTTTTTTACGCTGTTGAACGACTTTTTTCGGATCGATTTTAATCCTTCGGATTAACTCAGATTTAAACATTGATCGCGTAGCGAAATTTAATCCACCGACGTAATGGAATATTTTTAATCCATCGATTTCTTCAGCCTAAATAATAAACCAATCAATCAATATGAATCAATAATTTAAATAAATTGAACTTACTCCTTTATATCGACGCATATCTAAATAAATTTCAGTATTTGGAACGACGCCTAATAAACACGTATTTGGTTTAAAACTTTGAATACAAATCACTAATAATGATGTAATAATTCCAATCAATAATCCAATATCAATATCTAATAGAATCACTGATCCAAAAGTCATAATCCAAACTAATGCATCAAGTTTACTTAATTTCCAAAATTTGATTAAATCTTTCGCTTGCACAAATAAACCTTTTAACGCAACCACTATAATACTTGCTAAAATACACTACAAAAAAATTCCAACATTAATTAAATAATATATTTATTAACTCAAATAATATTTACTCTTGGAAGAAATTGAAAAACTGGTCCAATCCATAATAAAATAACTAATAAAATCGCGCAAGAAACTAACGATGCAATTTGAGTTACACCTCCAACGACTTGTTGAATTAAACTTCGGGATAAAGATGCAGCAATTGGCATACATGAGAAAAAAGATCCGCAGATGTTACTTAAACCCTTGAAATTTAATTTCATTAAAAAATGCAACGCTTTAATTTAACAATTAACTTACAAGGGCTAAAAATTCTTGATTCGAATCTATATCATAGGATAATTTTTGCGCAAATATAAGAGCCATTGACATAGTGACAGCATATGAAACAATAGCTATTGAAAATGAATCTACTGCAACTGTTTTTATTAAAGAAAATGATGGAATTACTGGTTCTGGTAATCTATAAATTAACTATATTATAATATCAAATGTTATTTTGGAATATGTTTGAGGACTTACCCGGTTGGAATATCACCAACTAATGTAACTCCATAAGTACCATGTAAATCTAGTAAATAACTAATTAAAGTACCAAATGATACTGCTATTAATTCGATTGGGACTGGGATTTTACTTCTTTTACTAACCCACGGCTGAAATCCAAAAAAAATTATTTAAAAAAATAAAAAAACTTCTATTAATTATTTCACGATCTGGATCTTAATTGTAACTTTTTGATCAAAATGATTCAGTAATTGAATTAATTTAATATGTAGATCGGATGTTTAAAGTCTTAAGATTCAAATAAATACGAAAATACCTTCCATCATCAATAAAATTAAAGACATAAAACAAATAGAAGCTAATAATAACTTCGAAAATTCTTTTTCATAATAATAAGATGTTTTTGAATGTAATTAATCAATAAATAGATAAATTTAATAGATACTTCGGATGTTTTTGGTTCTAAGGGTCGAATAAACTCAGTAATAGTCTAGAAAATTAAAGATATAAGATAAANAATATCTGATGTTTATAGCCCTTAGGGTCAAATTAACTCGGTAATATCTATTATCGTCCAGGAAATTAAAGATTTAAATAAAAAAGAACCTAATAATAACTTAAAAAAATATTTTTTATAATAACAAAATGTTTTTGATCCTAATAAATCAATAAATAAATTAATTTAATATCCATACCGGATGTTTTTAGACCTAAAGGTCAAATAAACGCGGAAATATCTACCATCCTCAAGAAAATTAAAGATATAAGTAAGAAGAAGCTAATAAAAATCTTAAAAAGTCTTTTTTAATAATAATAAGATGTTTTTGATCAAAATGATCTAACAGTTGAATTAATTTAATATGTATATCGGATGTATTTGGTCCTAAGGGTCAACTAAACGCGTTAATATCTTCCATCGTCAAGAAAATTAAAGACATAAGTCCAATAGAAACTTAAAATGATTTAAAAAAATTCTTAATCAAAACAAGATGTTTTTGATCAGAATGATCCAATAATTGAATTAATTTAACATGTTCTTCGGATGTCCTAAGGGTCAAATAAACGCAAAAATACCTTCCACCATCAAGAAAATCAAAAATATAAGAAAAAGAAGATGCTAATAATAACTTTAAAATTACATTTAAATTCTTTTGAATCCAATGATGCAAAAGTGCATAAGTTTAATATATAAATAAAATAAAAACCTTTATAAGAATAACAAAACTTATTTTAATCATTTCAACATAAAAAAAAATATGTCAACAATCTATAAATTTATGATTTAAAATAAAAATTTCCACGAATTAAATATAAAAGATTAAACACAATAAAAAAAATTCACATTAATAACAATTAAAATATTTGTTTTAATATTATTCCAGCATTTTAAATTAAAACAATGAAACTTACCTTTAAAAATTCATTATTCAAAACCATAATAATAACAGCAACAAAAGAAACGGTAACAGCAGTATGATTGCAATTTGGAATTGCTAAAATTGCATCATAAATCGCAAAACCATTTTTAAAATATCCTCGCCGTTTTGGGACTGTTAATCCGAAGAGATCTTTCGATTGGGAGATGACAACATGAAACGCTGCTCCAGTTGTAAAAGCATTCACTAAAGTCGCTGATAATAATGTACTTATGATTCCTAGACGACAAACGTAAAATACTAGCTGGAAATTAAAATATATTTATAGTTTTTCAAGGGATTTTACCCCTTCGGGGTTAATATTTACATGGAATATTGCAACGGTAAATGTTACAGCACTTGCAACTTGATAATTTGTGTAATGTTCTATTGGCTCTAAATTTGTACTATTAGTTATTTCGTGGCTTAAATTATCTTCTGTGCTGTATTGTGCAACTGCTTTACCTGTCATTAGACAAACTACAGCAAATGTGCCTAAAACCATCAATTAACATTATTATTGTTATTTTTTTACATAAAATGGGGATGATTTTTATACCCATTGATACATGACGACTTGTTCCAAATATTGTATAAACTAAGACAGGAAAAAATGCCATATATATTCCTACTACTGGTGGTAAATTACCTAAAAATATATTTAATTAGTATTTAACAGTTTTTTTAAGACTTTAACTTTAAACAAAATTAAAAAACGGATGTATTTTTTTGGATAACGTTCTATCAGTCATTTTGTTAACTTGAAATAAAAATAAATACTTAAGTATTTCTGTAAAAAGTTGTAAAAAAACTGAGATACATATTTATCAAAAATTTTGAGCTAATATTATAATATATTCTTCATTAAAAATATATATTCATCTATTTTCGGACACAAAATATATAGTTTAAGCCATTTTGGTATTTGAAATAATTATAAATACTTGATAAGTTTTCCCAAATTTTTATTTCTAAACATATTTTTGAATTAATAGAATTTATTTGTTAAGAACTTCAACTTAAAATAAAATTAAAAAATCTGCATATTTTCGGATAACTTATTATCAGATTAACAGTGTAAGCCAAATTTTATAATTAATATTTAACTTAAAATATAAAAATAATACTTCTATAAAGAGTTTTAACAAATTTGTCATTTGTATTTATTTATCAATTAATAACTTTTTCAAATTACGAAATATTTGCCATAAAGAATTTCTCCAAATTTTGATAAATAATAACTAAATTCTACAAGTTAAAATATCAACAAAAAAATTCCGATAAAACGACCTAATTTTACGTTAACAACAAAAAAACACCATATTACACAATATATAAAGCGTTAAATTCAAAGTAGTAACTTACCTAAAAGGCCATAAGCCATGCCTTGAGGTATATGCATAATTGCAACTGTAATACCCGCGACTATATCAGATATTAAATCTGTACGACAATTATATTCAGGTAACCATTTTAAAATTGGAATTAAATTCTCTAAAACTGCACCAAGTCTACATGTTTTTAAATCTTGTATTGTTCGACTTAAACCTTTCGGGAAAATATTCCAAATTAATAAATAAATAATTAATTAATAATTTGATAAACTTACAATTCTTATTTGGCTTTTCGTATCTACTTGCTAAGTGTAATTCTTCTTGGTGATACAATGGTCGTTCGACAAAAACTGACGTTTTTGCGTTAGTATCCATACCCCTTAAATAATAATAATAATTAAAAAAAAAAGAAACAATTAATTATATTAAACACCTTTTGCGATAATTGCCATTTTGTGACAATAAAAGCGGAATTTTTTCTGAATTCATCTTTGCGATTTAACACCACAGAATAGAATAATAATTTTATATTATTCATATTTATATTAACATATGTGTTTATATGTTATTTATTTATCATTTATCCATGTGACTTTAATATGATATAAAATTTTATTTGATAAAAATATATCTCCGGCAGACTGTGTACATAGCAGGAAAATAGTATGTTAAATAAACACAAATAACGCTATTATTATTTATTTAGAAAAATTTATTTAAATATTTTTGGGGACATACTTATTTGTTATAATAATAATATAAATCTCAGAATCACCATAGAAATAACATAGGTACAAAAAAATCAAAAGTTAAATTGTCAAATTCAAAATTAAAAATGTTTAAAATAATCGTAGAAAAAACTTCTTATATTTTATTAAGTGTTCTAGCGTCGTTTTTATTAGTTTTTTGGACATTTTTTATAATTTGTATCGCGGCTGTTCAATTTTTTGCGTTGATTTTTTTTGTTATTGTCAGTTCAGTTATGGTAATATTTAATGGAATGATACAGGTGTTTAGATCAGTAATTACATTTCTTAATCAAGACAATACAAATATCATATTATAAGGTATTTATGAAATTAATTTGAGGTCAAGAAACTCAAAAATACGAAAAAAATATGTTTTTATCATGTATTGTAATTTAAATATTTTATTTGATAAGGGAATCGAAGAAAACAATAATATACATAGATATTTGCTATTTTTATTAATTTGTTATTACATAATGAGTACATGTGTCCTCAAAGGCAACCATTTTATTTTAAATATCGTGATATGATCATGTGAAAATGTATAATTAAAATCTAATGTTATTTTAATATGTTTACATCAGCAGTTTTTATGAACGTGTTAAATTACATCTTCAGATAAAAATAAGATGCAGGAAATTGAATTTAAATACGTTAAAGAATATAATTGGGATTCTAGTTAGTTTACCGTTAAAATCAGCATTTTTTATTGATTATATATTAAAGATCTTGACAATTTAAACTCGTTAAAGAACATATTTCAAGCATTAAATATCTTAAAAAAGAAATAAGATTTTGTCAGCTGGACTTCAATGCGTAAAAAGGTCCAATTATCCCTTTAGTTTAATATATAATTTATGGTTTTTAATTTTCCAAAATATTCCTGAAGAAATAAGGCAATTAAAATTCAGCACGTAAAAGAATAGAATTTTCTCTTCAATTTAATATAAAATATATTTTATTTATTAAAATTTACCCAAAAAGTTAGAAAGAGAATAAGAAAATAAGATAACAGTATTTAAAGATAGAATAAAGATATTGTCAGTTAGATTTCAGTGCGTAGAAGTTCTGTTTAGTAAAAAAAAGAAACTATTTTATTCATCAAAATTTCTCCAAAGATTTTAAAACTTCTAAAATATTTAAAAACAGAAAGATTTAGAAATGTTAAGAACTTAAAAAAGAAAACATATTTTAAACCAGATTTCAGCGCGTAAATTTTTCCTTCAATTAAAAAAAAAAAAAGATTTTAAGATATTTAAAACTTATAAAAATATAATAAAAACATTTGCAGCCACACTTCAGTGCGTAAAGGGGCACAATTTTCCCTTTAGAACCGATATTATGTATCAAAATTGATTCAAAAGTTTTGAAACTTCTTAAATATAAAAAAAAGGATTTAAAAATGTTAATAACTTATAAAAATATTTAAAGAAATAAAAAAGATATCATCAATCGAACTTCAGTGCGCAAAAGGGCAGTATTTTCCCTTCAAATGAACATAAAACCTATTTTATTTATTAAAATTGATAGAAGTAAAAAAGATATCATCAATCGAACTTCAGTGCGTAAAAGAACAGTATTTTCCCTTCAAGTTAATATAAAACCTATTTTGGTTATTAAAATTGATCCTAAGATTTTGAAACTTCTAAAATATTTGAAGAGAATGAGAAGCAAAAAAAAAAAATATTGTCAGCTAGATTTCAATGCGTAAAAGAGCAGAATTTTCCCTTCTATTTAATATACAAGTGAAAAAAATAATGAAACAAAAAGAAAAAAAAATAATTATAACTTAAAAATATATTTGAAAAAAGATATTATAGCCAGACTGCAGTGCG
>NEEE01004629.1:676-14381 GCA_002278615.1 Pogonus chalceus | reverse complement strand
AAAAATTGTCTTAAATTTATTTCTGCTGTTTTCTAGATTAAATAATATTGGTATTTGAGCAATAAATTTTATTGTAATAATTTGGAGATACGTACATTTTTCTTTACAAATCAATATTTAAACAAAGAAGTTTTAAATAAAAATTGGAACATATTTTCTAAATGCAATTAGATTAGTTTATTACATGACTACTTAGTAATTTAAATATGAAATACTACATTAAATTTGATTAAGTTATAATTTTAATGTTAGATACTATAAAAATACGAATACATGTCATATAAAGAAATAAAAATTCTTGTCATGCAAGGCCATTGTAATTCATTAAGTACATAAGTATATATTAATATGATTATTTAAATAATTTTAAATTATTAAAATACTGATGCATAATTATTCTTTTTTTTTTTACTTTTAATACGTTTATATATTATTAGAAAATTTATATTATATTTTAGTTTGTTTTATATCTTATATTTTTTGTTAATAGTTGGCCCTGTTAATGAGAGGAAAAATTCCACGAGCACAAGATTTAAAACATACAATAGAAGGAATTTTGCAATCAACAGCTTTTTTAAGTGCTACGGGATTAGGATATTCTGCATTTCTTTGTTCTTTGAGGTAAAATATATGAATTAATTTAAATGAGTTTTTTTTATAAATATACACTATTTTTTACAGAAAATTATTTGGATCTTTTAATATACTATCTGTATCATCGTTACCAGTGTTTTTGTCAAGTGTGTTTGCTATTTTAATTGAGCGACCTTCCAGAAGACCTCTTTTATGTTTATATGTCAGTAACGTAGCAACTGAAACAGTAAGTACTTTTAAGTTAAATTATCTCATCCATAATTTAAAATAATAAAATTTTATTTTTATGATTACTTTGCTTAAACCATTTCAAATAAACTTTAATTATTGTTTTCGTTATGTTAAAATTATGTATGGTTAGTTAAATAATATAAAATATTGTTTAGTTTTACATAAAAAATAATTTTCATAATTATTGTGCCCTTGAAAATGACAGAAATCGCATTAAAATGACTATAAAATGTAGTTTAAAAACAAGAAGAAAGAACCTTGAAAATATGCATTATTTTTTTATTTTTCGCTTTACTTCAGCAGTCGAATATTACAAAAAAATAAACCGGTATTCATTAAAATATAGATTAATGTTATAAAATATTAATTAACAATATACTAACTTCATTATAGGGTAATATTTTACTTATTATTAGANTATATATATATATATATATATATATATATATATATATATATATATATATATATATATATATATATATATATATATATATATATATATATATATATATATATATATATATATATATATATATATATATATATATATATATATATATATATATATATATATATATATATATATATATATATATATATATATATATATATATATATATATATATATATATATATATATATATATATATATATATATATATATATATATATATATATATATATATATATATATATATATATATATATATATATATATATATATATATATATATATATATATATATATATATATATATATATATATATATATATATATATATATATATATATATATATATATATATATATAAATTGTAAAAGTTATTCTGTGTCCTATTTAGATTTGTAGTGGGACCATACGAAGAAAATGAGTATCTTCGAAAACGAACTAAACAAATGTCTGATTATAAGCAAGCAAGCACTAGTGAACAAACTTTTAAATCAGATTCCGTCCCACGGGTTGTTTATCCATCATCTTCCAGAAGAAACGAGAAACCAAAAAATGTATTATTTTACATAATCAATCAAGCATTAAGTATCTATCGACGAATTATACACCAAATTAAGTGTTGTGGTAGGCATTTAATATGTCCACATCCGTTCAGTTGTCTGTATTATACTTTACAGGTAATAATATCAAATCATAATAAAAATAATAATACTTCACAAATAACTTACTTTCAAAAAATATTTTTTTATATATTTTCTTGTAGGGTTCATTAAAAATGTTTTCTACAGGCCTGGGTATACAAGCAGCTCTAAAATTAATATTTAATATGCGTAAATTAATAACAAAACCAAGTACAATAAAACAAATATTTTTTAAAAAGGATATGTTCGCACTTGCATCATTTTTAGCAGGATTTACAGGAATATTTAGGGTACCTTTTTAAATCTGAATTAATTAACAAATATAATTATTTTGTATGAAATTTTAGGCAGTGTCATGTTCTTTTCGATGGTTGTCAGGAAAAGATAACCAATTTCATGCTTTACTGGCAGGATTATTGGCAGGAGTTGCATTTACTCAATATAGTGACACTACAATAGCATTATATGTTATGTGGAAACTATTACAAGTAAGAATGGATTTTATATAATATTAAATTTTTATTATTGGTCCTGTTGATATTTTATTAATATTTAAATTTAAAACTATTTACCTGTTTTAAAACAATGAATCATATATTTTAGATTACATATAACTTGGGTATTGAATTAAATTATTTACCTCGTGTACCTGGATTTACTGAATTTTTATACTGCTTTAGTACCGCAATACTATTTCATGCTGGTATAGTGGAACCAAATAATTTACGCTCTAGTTATTACATATTTCTTCACAACTTGTCTGGAGGACGGTTAGTATTTTATAACAATATAATTTTCATAATCATTATAAATTACATTTATATAATATGTATTAAATATTTTTTTAGAATATCTAGTATGAATCGTGAAGCATTAGATGCATGGGGTTGTGAAACAACGAAACAATTAGCAATAACTTTGAAAAAAACCAAATCTCTTCCAGTTGTCAAGCACATTATTTAAAACAATTTTTTTTAAATAAGTTTTTATACTCTAGAAATACCTATATTTGTATTGCAGGGCAATGAATTTAAAGACAAATGAATATTTAAAGGAATGATTTCGTTAAAGTTAGCTTTATTTTAAAATTTCAGTTAAATTTGAAGTTAAATTTTTGGCAATTCATTACTTAAATTATACAAGTGGAGTAAAATATATGTATATAAATAATTGTGATATAATGAGAAACTAAATTTATTAAATTATTCAACTAATGACATTTTTATGCTGTATAAATTTCAGCAAAATTGATATCTTGGCACATTAATACCTACTAATATATATAATATATTCCATAAATAAATATACTAATATGATTTGTATAAAAATCTATTCATTCCAAATCATTTTATACACATACTGCTCTAAAAAGAGCCCTCGCGCTAGCTATTTTCGTTAATATTTTCTAGTCAAAAATAATATTTTATTAAATTTATTATTAATTCTAATTCCAAAATACTTTGTCTTAAAATTTAAAGTAAGTTTAATGTAATTTTAAATTTATGTAGTGGTAATGGATTATTCTAGATTATTGTATCTTTTTTGTTAAATGTATATTTTTTGCAATATTAAATTATCCTGTATTGAATACATTTCTATTTATATCAACATAATTATAATCATTAACAATTAATTACAAAAGTAATGGATTCATAGAAGAATCTTGCCATGGTAAAATACCAATAGGAATTTTTTCAAAATTAAATTCTGGAAAGAACATACAACACCTTTATTATTGTTAATAATATTAAAATTTGTATTTAGTAATACCTGTAATTTTCCTCCAACGTTCATTAATAAAGTTAGAGCTAGGTTTAGTTTTTTCTATATCTTCTTTCTTTGATTCAATTTTTTCTTTTTCTGATTCATTATTTTCTTTTTGCTCTTCAATCTCCATGGACATATTCAATATATCTTCTACAGTATGAACTTTAGGTGATATTTTTACTGAGTCTTTAGTTTCTTCAGGTACATAAATATTGATTAATTCTAATATTTGACTTTTATTTTCTTCATGTTTAATTTTATCATTCAATTCTAGAAAACTAAATAATATATTGCAAAAATATATGCACATTAAAAAACCTATTATTACTTACTGAGAAATAAATATTTTAGAATATTCAGTGGGGTTTTCTAAGAATATTTTCTTAAATTTAGTATTATCTGTTACTACATCAGGAAAATTAAATTTTAAATCTAATATATACGAGTCTTTATATTTTTCTGTTAATATTTCTTCTAATTTATATTTCATTTCATGTTTAGGAACGTTCTGAAACATAGTTATTGAATATTAATTTATGGATAGAATAGTTTGATCTTTTATTTACCTCATTTTTCAATTCATTCTTTATATCATTAACATGAATACTTTTCAAGAAACCTTTTCCGATTTCTAATAGCCATAATGAGGCAACCATTTTCCGTTCATAAGTTTCGAATTCATTCGTTAATACGTAATGTAATTTTTCTATTAAAGGACCAATCATATTTAAACGATGCATTTCAGTTAGTAAGTTTCCCCAAAGAATTAAAAATTGTTGTGGTATTTCAGCGAAATTTTGAAATATTTCAGTACTTTCATCGAAAGTTCCAAGAAAAATATCTTCTATTAATAGTTCTGATAAAACATTGGCTTTCATATTAATATTATAACTATCATTTAAAATTTCGCCAATATTTTTCCAAAGTATTTTTTGTAGCTTTTTGAAAGATGTATTTTCATGTATATCATTTAACTTGGTTAAAGATTTTATCTCTTCTAAAAAAGATAATCTTGCTTCTATATCAAAAATATCCTTTATATTTAAAAAGTTCCAAAATGGATGTGTAACAAGAATGGTATAACAATAAGTGGATACTAATGGTTGTAAAGTAGTTTTTAATTTTTCATATTCATCACTTTCAACTTCAGAATCAACAATATAATCTTTGATTTTCATCGACATAGGAATCCAATAATCTGTATGCAACCATTCTAGACTGAATGAAAGTGCACGATCTAACATATCTATGGATGGTAACGATTGACTATGTGCTATTTCATGCCGTAGACTAATTAACCATTCTGGTAAATTCCTTTTAAATGCTGTTTGAGTAAATGAACCTTGATTTTTATCATAGGCAGCACAAATATTTAAAAATCTACAATGTAATATCATTGAATATTATATTAAATGCACGAGTACACTGATTTAAAACTATTGTAACTTTTACCTCATAATTGATGAACTTAATAGAAGTAATAAACTATAATCTTCATACATATTACGATCTAATAAGATAGCATTTAAGATAATGTATGTTCCTTCTACTCCTCGAGGTAAAAATGAGGAACGTGATTTCCATATATTTAAAATATTTAATGCTTCAAATTTACTGTTCTCATTTTCATTAGGACCATAAATTTTTGTATATACTATATTCCATTCGGCTCTATAAACAATATACTAAACAATACTAATGTTCAAAAATAATTTTAAGCTATAATTTAATTCATAAATATTATTTTCATATATTACCCACAAAACCAAGGAACCACGGATTTCCCAACGTGTTTTTGGGATATTGCCATTTCGTTTAATTATTAAAATTTGTATCTATTATTTATAAAACTACTTTTCTATGCTTTTCTAGTAATACCGGGTGAGCCAAAATGATATATTTGTATTTGTACTGTAGCAAAATTTGCGCACAGAAAACTAATATGAAAGATCTTGGCATAGACCATAGAAATCGATGGCATAGACAAGAGGATCTACAACTAATTTTCTAGATAAAAGTACAAACAGCGACATCTCGAAGTTATAATATAAAACTATGTAGAAAATGCTTGATATTAATTTTATTATTCCTTCATATTTATATATTCTTAGCAGGATTAATTTAAATTTCTTAAATCAGAAAATCAATTGCAAATTGTATTGTTTATTCAAAGGATATATACAAATCATATAATTTTTTTCGTATATAAATAATTATTTGTACTATTATTAATTTGTACGTGTTTGCACTAAGAATGTTACGGAGAAGGTAGGTATTATCGGAACCGAAGTCGGAGTCGGAGTTTTTGAATTTAGTTTATTGGAGTCGGAACCGGAACCAAAGTCGGAATCGAAGGCGGTGTCACAAGTAGTAATAATAGAGATATGTTTTAAGAAACAATAAAAACAATATTCATTTTAACTATTTAATTTTAATTAGAAAATAATAAATCTACTCAGGCAATGAAAATAAAAATTAACATATTTTCAATAACAGTTAGCAAATTTAATCAAATGAATTGACTCTAAAAGTGGAATATTATATTTAATAAACAAAAGCTTCGCAACTTTGTCTCCGTCTAATCTATTTTTCAAAGTGTACCTGTTATTATTGGAGTTTATGATGTAAATTTATCAAAGTTGACTCCTCCGATTTAAAAGTGTCGGAATCGGAGATGTAATAACAATCGGATGTTTCAACTTATCGGAATCAGAGTCGAAGCTCCGTAACATCCCTAGTTTGCACTTACAATTAGATAGAAATATAAATAAAACCTAAAAAATATATTTCAAATGCATTAATTATAATTTAATGTTTTACAAGGTTTAGATGGCTTTTAACCATTCAATAATAAAATAATAATGTTAGAAAAATATCAAGATCATTACAAAGTAGTATAAAATTGAAATAAAATATGTAAAATGTTTTAAGTTTTACATAAGGCACTTTTTTGTACTATTCAATCTTAAATCAATAAATATGCTATTAAAATTTTTTGTATATACATATGCACTATTTAGTAATATTTAGAACAAATATTATTGAAGAAATTTTATTTTTGAGGTAATAATTTACTTTTTTTCACCTAAAACGTTTTTTTTTAAATGATAAGCGAAAATTTATTTATATTATATGCCCGTAATATCAAGATACAATTATACGTACCTATATATATGATATATATAGATATACCTTATGTTTGTGATAGATTTATAGGTAGTTATCATACGTAATATAACTTTTAAAAGTGTTTCATATATAAACCACAGATGTCACTGAACTCATAAATTAAAAATGTTATTTTGTTTTCTATCGTAACGATAACGTATGTTCTATGTTTTCATCGGTGGGTTTTGAATTGACAAATTAAATACATAACCTTAAAAATTACACGTGTATCACCGGGAACATAAGTTTATATTGTTTGTGAAAATTAATAATATGTTTAATTAAATTCATAACTTCAATACTAAAAATAATGGCTTTGGCAACAGGTACTTCTAGTATCGTTTAATTTAATATGAATTTATTGAATAATATTTTTCAGAACTTCTATCTGTGCTTGAAAATGATGAGGAACCACTACCAAAGCGATTACGAATTGCTATATCTGCCTTTAGTTCAAATGAATTACCGTCACTTAATAAAGAAAGTGTCATATTAGAATGGTTAAGTAATACTGGAAATAAACAAGATGATATTGATATTTGGCATAAGTTAAATTCTTGTTTAAATTCTCAGTACATAGGACAGTTACGTTCTAATGAAATAAAAGTTGATGTTTTGTCCAATATAATAACAGTAAGTCTTAAACGTATTTATATATTGCTGTGAATTTAAAATAAAAAAAATTAATTTGCAGACAATTCAAAATCGACTTCAACAAAATTTAAATAATGACTTAAAACAAGCAATTGTTGAGTGTTCTATTACTATTCTAAAAAATGATATATTTCAACAATATTTTCGCCATGATATGAAACAATACTGCATTTTTATATCAATTTTATTGCTTCATATTGATGATAAAAGTATTCTCAATGTTTTGATAAATAGTAATTTATTATTTAATAAAAAAGTTACTGTTAAAATAGATTATAGCAATTATTTTCTTTCTCATGTTATGAATACATTAATTGACATGCTAAATAAAGTTGAAGAAAATGAATTTTTCAACGGTGTAGTTTATTTAATCCAAAAAGTAAGTAAAATTCAAAAAAATTATTGAAAAACTTTTAGTTAATCTCAAAATAAAAGGACATTTTATTATTGATATACTTATTATATTAATTTAAAATATTTCTTTCAGGCGCTATTTCCGGTAAATTCTAAGACTTTCTTAAATTACTTAAATGATGTATTTGATGAAAATCTAAATAATACAAATTCCGTATCAAATGATGTAATTAATATACTAATTGATATGTATAAATATGATGAACAAAAAGCAAGCCTTAGTTTTAAAACTATATTTGAAGCATTTATAACTAGTCATAAATCAGAAACTATATATATTTATAAATTTTTTGTTTTAATAATTCAACTTATTGGTTTCCAAGTCAATGAAAAATTTCATATTGAAATCTCTAAAACTATTGAAAATCCTAACTTGAATAAATCAATAACAATAATTTCTGATTTATTTGAAATGATCAGTAAAGGAAATATTGTAATTTTAGATAAAATTAATTCGGTTTCTTATTCAGAATTTTTAACTTTTTTATTAACGTCTATAATAAGAATTCGATCAAAACCAAACGCGAATATCTTAAATATTATAAAATACGTTATTACCACCGATCCATTAGTAGTTGAAAATTCGGTTAGTGAATTATTAATATATTTAACTATGTTCGCAAATAATGAAGATGAACATTTATATTCAAATTTACTGGTTTTTTTATTTGACATGTATTTAAAGTTACATCGTATTCATAAATTTTGTTCAGAGTTTTTACGCTCAATGGAAAATGCGTTATTTTTAAATTACACATTCGAAGAACCTACATTCAAATTTATTTCCGAAGAACAAATAATAGAATGCATTCCTAGTATTCATGAAATATGTTCTGAAAAAGTTTTAACTCACTTTCAAGAATGTATTGTATTACAATCTAACAAACAAGTCATATCTATTGGAAGAACATTTATAAACAGTTTAAAAGAAATTGTGAGCCACTTAGATGAATATATAGAAGGTAAATATATTTCTAATTATATGTAATCTCTTAAAATCATTGTTTTGAAATTTCAGATACAAATAAAATATTATATATGCAAATAGTGTGTTCATTAACTTGTCAATTTCTAACTGCAGTAAGAATAGCAGAACATACTACTACAGACATTACAATAGGTAAATTTTTAAAAGATATGGATAGTTTTATGGATATTCTTAAACAATTTGGAAAAGCTATATTAAAAATGGAACATGTATGTTACAAATTTTTATTTGTTTATTAATTTATTAATATTTTTACTGTTCTAGAATCATAGTTTGATGTTTTCATTTTTGAATTTATGTTATACTTGGGGTGAAGCTATTATAGTATTATCTTATTACATAGGAAACAATAAAGATATAATAAAAGGTGACATTGGAACAAATTTTTCAGTCAATAATTTAACATATTTACATCATTATTTAACAACTGAGCAGTGGTCATTAATATCACAGCGTATCAAAAATTTTGGCGAGCAACCATGTAAATTTATTTTGGTATGAAATCATATTAATATACATTAATTTATATTGAAATTATAATTATTTGTTATAGCAAAAATTAATTATTCAAAAACTAAGAGCTGTAATTCTTTTCGAATCGGAAATTAATAATAAAATAGAATCTTCAATTATAACAAATTTTTCTGCTAACATAGAAAATTGTTGGGAATTAATTTTCACAGATCCATTCGTTGTTTCAAAATTTATTTCTAATATGGAAAATTCTCAAATAATTTTACTTGCTAATTTGTTAATAAGTGATATGTTAAAGAAAAATTTAAATACTTTAAAAATACATTCCGCTGTCGATTGCAGGTATAATAATAACACATTGTATAATATATCCAATATTTTTAATGTGGATTTTTTTAGAGATTTAGATTTATCTATCATTTACGTTTCTTTATCTAAAATAAGTAATTTATTTAAAAGAAAAAGAAAGCATAATGATAAAATGACAATGAAACCACTTAATTTAAAAATATTTCAAGATATTGATATGGACATGTTTATAAGAAATAAAATTAGTTTTAATGAGACAATGATAGATTTGTTTTCCGATCATAATACTAATGAAGTAAAAATAGATAAAATTGATGAGGAGCGATTGTACTGTTTGATGGAAATCTTGAAACATATTCCAGTCGGTTCATTAACACATGACGTTCAATTTATTTTATTTTTATATATTTTATCCCTTTTAATTGATCTTAAAGGATACCAACCAAAAAATAATCAGTGTTCAAAATTATGTGAAAAATATTTGATTGCTTTAGTTGAAAATACTTCTTCATTGAATATATTTTTAAACGAAAAATGTTCTATTTTCATATATTACATTATAGAGAAAACTGAAAATTATAAGGACATTTTAAAACTGATTATAAATTTAATATTAAAACAGAATAATGCTATTGTTGAGTTTAAATCATGTATAAAATTAATAACAAAAAATATTTTTGATTCTAAATATTTAAATGCCAGTGTAATAATTGTATATGCTATAAATAAGGTTTGTAAACATGAGATATATTTTAATATATTTATGAAATTGAAAAATAAATTTTAATATTTTAGGCCATGAAATATAAATTAGCAGCTGATAGTAAATTAACTTTAAAAAAGTATAAGACAAAATTATGTGAAAAACTGTTGAAACATACTGTAATAATTAATGATAACATAAGTGAAGATATAATAGAGGCGTATGTTGTAACTTTGCAAAAATATTTATTAGAAGATAATAAAGATGCACTTACAAAATTAACATCTGTTTTAAATCAATATCAAGAGTTTGCTGTAAATAAAATTTAATACATCATATCAATAATATATTAATCTTTTTATTTGCAGCTTTCTAATATTACTGAGCTCAATGCAAAAGGATGTTTGTTACTTTTCGAATTAATTTTAAAACACAAATCATCTTTAAAAGATATATCTCCAAACTTCAGCTTATCTGTTTGGAAATCATGTAAAAATTTAAATTACAATTCCGACTATATCGAAATTTTAAATAAAACATTAATATTAGTGTTTGAGCATATTTCTATCGAACAATTTCCGGTTATATTGACCGATTTATTGGAATCTGTGGTATGTAAATTTTAAAAATTGTTTATAATATTTTAAACCATCTTTTATTTTGCAGAAAATATATCTCAATAATCACCAACTAGATAATATAGAACATCAACTTGATATATGGAATAATTTGTTAAATTCTTCTTTAAATACAGCAAAACAAAAGCTATTTCATAATTCGTTACAATCATTTTTTGATTATATGATGTTCTACATAACAAACAATAAAAATAATTTAAAATTATGTGCTGCTGTTATAAAACTACAAATAAATTGTATTGAAAATAAGCAGGTCTGTATTTAACACTTAGTAAATTTCAATATTTTTTATTAATAATTTTTGCTCGTTTTATACTAATTTTAATTTCATTAATTTGTGTGTAGGTACCACTATCATCAAGCACTATTGATACATGCTTCCAAATGACTCAGTTAATAATATGCAATAATAATTTAGAAAATTTTATCATTGAATTTGACAAAGGTTTTTCTATACTGGAAACATTTTTAAAACATCGTAAAGTCTTACTTATTGATCGTTTACCAGTATATTTAATGCATTTTAGAGTTTTCTTACATTATTTATGTCTAAATAGCACTACAGATTTAAACATAACAAGGATCGAAATACTTAAATTGGAAAATTGTGCATTCAGATTGGAACAAGTAATAAAAAAAATTTGTACACTAAAAACAGACATGGCTCGAATCGCCCCGTATTTAATTGCTGATATTTTAAAAGAGTATGAAAAATATGCTCTTTATCCTGACATAAAGGTTAGCTTTATTTAATTATAATATATATTAATGAAATTAATCGTATTCATTCCCTTTTAGAATCATTTGAATAATATATTCAACTATTTGATTGATCTTTGTGATACTCATGCTATTTCATATCTATTGCGAGTATTATCAACTCCGTCTACGGAAATATTTAAAAATATACATGAAAACTATAAAAGATATTATAAGTTTACAGGAAAAGTATAAAAAATTAAAATTCTGTATAAAGTTCTGTATTTTATTTACATAAATATACGTGTATACTACATGAATGTGTTTTTACATATATTTTAAGATCCGCTGTAATAAATTTTAAAATAAGTAACAACTACAACATCTTCGGCACTGACATCTTCTTCGACATCTATTATAGTTCTTAAATTTGTCAGAATTCGATATTTTGTAGTAATTTGTTTCAATTTTCAAAGTATCTTGAAAACGCTTTAATGATTTATTTAAAATAATTGCACTACTTACATACATTGTTTCTGAATTAACAATAATACCAAAGTACATTAGCAATAAAAAAGTATATATCTTAATATTCATATTTTTATTAAATTTTATAAACTTTTATCACTTTATGGTCTGTACTATCATAGCATTTGTATTTATACCAATTCAAGGAAAATTTTATAAGATGCGTGTTATTATTTGTATTTCAATAATTATAAGTAAAACTATATAATTTATAAATTATAGAGTGGAAATATATTATATTCTAAAGAAAATCATAAAAAATTCAAAATAAATATTTTTAACCATCAATAATTATGATGATAATAAAGACATAATTAAAATGGTAAAAACCAAGTTTTTGAATCAAATACTGTTATTANTAGGTATAACATTTAACTTTGAAATACTTAAAAAAAAGTATTTTATAATTAATTAAGCATATAACTTCAATTATTACTGTCTGCTAAGATAATGCGAATACTAATTTTGAATAATTATATAATATGTAGATTATTTTATTATGTATTGGCATAAAATTGAAATTTCCTAGTTTCAAATTATTTACTTTTGTATGAATTATTGCAAAATAATTTTTACTGTAATGTCATGTTTAAAAAAATATTTTCAAAATTAGTAATTACAATTAAAAGTATTTTTTTTCAAATGTTCTGTTATGGTTAACGTATCCAATCATTCCTGTTAGTTACCTATGTACTTGAAGAAAAAGAACAACTCCTAATTAATTATTTCATTAGATGCAACAAGAGGCTAAAAGATTATTATTCTACCGCGTTATTGCGCAGAAAATTACTGTAACTAAACTGAAAATTATAGCTAAGTAATTAAAAAAAAAAACATTTAAAACGAAATAAATATGATGCATTAAAATAATTAATACTAATTCATTATAAATAATAGATGATCATATGTGAAGAAAAGATAAATATATTGTAATTTTATTTTATAATTAATCTCCACGAAACCCAATCCCTTTAATTCTAAAACCATTTATTTAACTGCAACACTTATAATTATATAGTATTGTAAATGAAACACAGCAATGTTGTTTATTTTTACAATTAGAATCAAATAACATAAGGGACTAAATAATTTTTGCGTAAGATGATTTTCAAATAATAGAATAATTATTACATCGCAAAAAACACAATGAAACTGATATAATCATATCTCCTACCCTACCGGATAAATAAGTGTAAGTACTACAACAATCGTTGCATTATAGTTTTTTCTTAAAAATATTAAAAATTGCAGTTTAAAATTTTTCTTATGGTAACCTTGTTTTCATTAAAAACTGCGCTACCAATGTTAGTTGAACTTATGAATGGTACATTTTTATATTAAAAAATATGAATTTATTATATAATTACTAAAAATGTATTATTTTAACTTATCATATATATAAATTGTTAGTGAACAAATAAAAATTAAATAAAAGAAATATAT
>NEEE01004600.1:20905-34952 GCA_002278615.1 Pogonus chalceus | reverse complement strand
TGAATAAATCCACAAAATTTTATGCAAAAAATAAAAAACACCTTTTTAAAAAATGATATATCACCATTTCGGAATCGCATTATAGGATTATAAGTGAAAATATGAGTTCCAACTTTAAATATTCATAAAATATAAAATACTACTAAATTTTAATCCAAAAAACTGCATGAAATTAATAGGGTACATTTTACAAAAAAAAATTAAAAAATGAAGCTTAGCAGGATTAATATCATCCACATATTTTCCAGAAAACTGGATTTGAAGCTTTTTATTTTTATTTTTAAAGTACAGTTTGTTATAAATCGTTAAGGATTTTAGAGATTTATAACACTTTAAATATCAGGACTATTATTATCTGCGTTTTTACTATTTCCACATGAAATTTTTATTGGAGATTTAATTACTTTGAAATAAAAATATCAAAAATATTTATTCAAGATTATTTACTAAAATAATATTTACTTTTAGAAAGTTTATTGAAAGGTACAAACATAAATGAGTTCTGCAGAAAAATAAAAAACAAGCAATTTATTTTTATCCTACACAAAATTGTAAAAAAAAATGTGAATAAATCCTTATGAAATAAAATATAAGTTTAATAAACTTGTAATGAAAAAATGAAAATTAAGTAGT
The DNA here is from genome assembly GCA_002278615.1 of Pogonus chalceus. Classification (NCBI taxonomy): domain Eukaryota; kingdom Metazoa; phylum Arthropoda; class Insecta; order Coleoptera; family Carabidae; genus Pogonus; species Pogonus chalceus. Next base: position 34,319 of record NEEE01004600.1, on the reverse strand, counting down.
AGAGAAGAATATAATATTAAATGACGATTTGAAGACGGTAGCAAACTATATCCTACAAATGGGCTGTGGTGCTGACTACATCGTGTTATACTACGTGAACGTGTCCATGTTATTTACAATGCGCAACAATTTTGAAAAAACAAATTTATGTATTTTTATTAGCTAGATTTTTATTACAAATAGATAAATTTAAGCTCGGTTTTCGTTTGTACCAATTGATTATTGGGTTAGGCCAGGCGATACACCACGCAAGCATGCAGACATATTATTTATATTCGTCTCCACATTTTTGTTTAATATATTTAAATTTAAAATACATAGAAGATATAAAGAAAACAAGAAATATATAATATAATATAATATAAATAAATTGTGGAGATAAATATGTAATACTACTGTAAACTGACTACATCGATCAACACGGTAACATTTATACAAAATTACGATCACCGCGATATGTTACACGGAAGGCTATAGAGTGTTTGTTCTAAAAAGCGTAAATGAAATAAATGAAGCTTACCAGTGTCAACAATGACATCAATGAGGTCCATACTCTTGGCGAAGGCGTCACGTAGATTGATGTGGTGGAAGGAGACTATGCTGCCCTCGCGTTTGGCACGTTCGAGAGCCTCTCGTCGCTTGAGAGCCTTCTCGCGACGCATCTGGTTCTTGTAGAACTCGGCGAAATTATTGACAATAATGGGAATGGGCAACGCGATGACCAATACACCACAAATACAACACACGCTGCCTATGACCTTCCCCAATGGGGTAGTGGGATAGATGTCTCCGTAACCGACGGTCGTCATCGTGATGCCCGCCCACCAGAACGTCTCCGGTATGCTGATGAACTTGGTGCCCGGTTCCTCTTTCTCGGCGAAGTACGCCAGACTAGAGAAGATCAGTACGCCCATCGCCAAGAAAAGCATCAACAAGCCGAGTTCCTTGTAAGAATTCCTTAGTGTGAAACCGAGTGATTGCAAACCGGTGGAGTGACGCGCTAACTTTAAAATTCTCAAAATTCGCATAATACGAAAAATCTGGACGACTCGTCTCACGTCTTGGAATTGATCCGTGGCATTCTTGTTTGTCTCGAGCAAGAACAGTGACACGAAATAAGGCATAATGGCTAGTAAATCGATGACGTTCAACCCGCCTTTGAAGAATTTCCATTTGTCGGGTGAAGCGCTAAACCGCAGGATATACTCAAGTGAAAACCAGGTGATACAAACAGCTTCCACCATCGCCAATTGGGGGTTATCCTGGAAGTTACCCTTCTCGTCGTTCACCTGCATACTTGGAATCGTGTTCAGAGTGAGTGCGATTGTCGACAGCACGATGAACAGAATCGAGATGATTGCGATCACCTACAAACGCAAGCAGTCATCGGACACCGGCACACACGTTCATAACACACCATGCGCAACGGTCGCACGGGTAGCACACGCTAATATTATATCATCATATATGTATATCAATTGTTAAATACTAATACATCAAAATGAATCGATAGTGTATTATTGTCTTTGCTGCGTATGATACGTGTATGTATTTACGAATTGGATAGAGTAGATAAGAGAGTACTTGGCGCACCGAAATCCCGTCCGGTTGGGCGCGAGGGAACTGCTCAAAATTTTATTTAGGATTGCTTTGGTACACAGGGTTCAAAACTACTTTCTTTTCGATACGACAAATTCCATATTATCATGCTTACAAACGCTTTCTAAACGAAACATACACGTTTATTTGGTTTTCATGCAAACATAAATTTCCAAATTTCCACATCGATTACCGTTTCAAACTACGGAAAGCATTTTCTCATCCAGTTTCATTTTTTTAACATCAAAACTTTGGGATTTAGTTATAAGTACCCTTTTTAGCTAATCCTACGGTGGAATTTTGAGGCTCGTGAAGATAGCTCGGAAAATTGGATAAAAAAATGAGCATCATGTGAAAACTAAGTAGCCAGCATTGTGCTTTAGCTAATTGAAAAACTAAATATTCAATTGAATAAGCTTTTAACCTTAATATTATTTGCTTAAATTTATTAAAGATAATAACATTTAAAGCATATAAATTAATTGAATCTTGTCGTGCAATAATACTGCATTATTACATAAGTGTAAATAATTCAACCATTGCAATTTATTGTTAATATTTCGCTTTGTATAAACACGACTGATATATTTTCAAAGCATGTAAAATTGTTAGTATAAATATGTGTTTACAAAAGTAAGTGATCTATAATTTGTTTGAATAAATAAACAAATGAAAACAGAACCAAATCCCAAAGAATGAATTCCTTTTATATAGAAATAAGAAAAGAATTTGAAGAAAGAAAAGAAAGTACTGTAGTAAATACAGGATAGTTAGTTAGCATCTACATTATAAGTAAACGTACACTAACGCACAACTATCGGACGGAATTGAACGCCAACACAACAGAGACAAATAAAAACATTAAAGTGACGGACAACACGAATATTATATCATCATCAATATAGATATATACCGCGAACACGTAACATTGAACAATGACCATATATAGACCAATTTTTTTAAATAAAAAACGGTCATACTATCAATCGAGCGGCACAGAAACGCTTCAGAAAAATCCGTGTATGGTGCAATAGTAAAAGTGTCGTGTCTTATATGGTACATGTAATTACAGTGTAGATACAATTAAGGATACAACAATACAGGAACAAGCAACAAAACAATAATTAGAGTTTCATTAATTAGCAGAAAACCGTGTTAGAAATCTTACTACATGTATATTCAGTTTAGTATAGTGCAAAAAATAGTTTAGATAAAGGATAAAAAAGCAAAAAAAGGTTATAGGAACAAATACATACACAGTGGTTTTAAGCGATACTCACATAAAATGAATCTTTACAACTTTTTCATTTGCATAAAATCATAAAATTCTAAACAGACCGTTTATACAATATACATTTCAATTTTATTTCTTATTAACTTGGAAAATTGCATTGCAGTTTTTAAGATTAAATTAAAAATTACAAAAATTTATAAGAAACCATTTATTTTTAATGTTCCTTTTTTTTGTATACTATGTCCTTATTTTTCCGAAATCAGTTTATGTTTAGAATATTATTTTTATTACATAAATTTGCAAAATTTCAGCATAAACTGAAAAATTTACCGATAAACTAGCAAAAATTTCAATCTATATTCGCAAAAATCCCTGATGTATAATTCCCTTACTATTTTTGCGAAATTGTCCCATTTATAATAATTGATTCAATATATTATCAAAATTTGCAAAAATCTGTTATCTATAATTTTGCTATTTTTGTAAAATTAGGCCATCTGTAGATGAGAAATATTATGATACGTATATATAAAAAGTTTCTACTTAAAAGCTATATTATCTACCGAGAAATTAGCAAGAATCTTAAACGCGTAAAATTTATAATTTTATCTTATACATAGTATTTAAAGTATAAAATTACGTATGAATAACATCTTGCTTCAAACTATAAAATGAAGTTTAATAAAGTTGTAAAGATTCGTTTTACAGAAAATAATACGAAAGAGTTAATAAATTTGTTAGATGAGTGCAGAATATATAATCATCAGCGTTACGGTGCAGCATTATAATACACATCGGGTATGGATTTTGGCAGCTGTACAACACCCTTTTGGAGGGATCAAGGCGGCAATGTACTTAAGACAGCCTCACAGTATAAATAAAACCCTTGAATGTCGATCATAACCAGACAGAGCACCGACTGTAGAGCATCACCTCTCACTTTTTTCACGATATCAAATTAATTAACCGCGTTTTATTATTGATATACAATCATTTTGTATTATATACAACGGTAGATGGCATGGATAGATTCATATTTAATTTGTATTTTATAAAATTGAATTATATTTGAAAGTTTTCCAAATATAATTATAAAACAACTTATTTCAATGAGTGAAAATCTATCCGAACCATGTACAACAAAAATTTCTAAGAGAAACTACATCATTTTAATTGTAACATAATATATAACCTACATGTCCAAATAGAAATGAGATTCAACGAATTTCGATTGTATTTATATATATTATGATTAACAATTATATAAAAAGCCAGAAAGTGTATGTACAACCCGTAGTGGTATATATAAATAAGGTGAGCCATACAACCGATAATCAGCCGTCCAATTACGAGGGACAACGAATTGGACAAGGGTAGAAAAAAACAATTTGCGCTGCCCGGTCGTCGCGTAATGCCCATTGCCATCAAAACACAGAAAAGCATTGCATTTTGCAAACAACACCAAAAAATTTTTTCGCCGTTTTTCAGTTAGATGACACAGGACATCTAGAACAGTTAGTTAGTTAACAATAAAAAAATAAAACATTTATAAGTAATTAGAAGTTAATAAAAATAATGTTAAATGAAGTTACAACAGTTAGTACGTTCTGTAGCACCATTCCTCATTATCAACACTGAAACATAATATTAAAATGTTTATATATTCACAGAAAATGTGTATATTTTGAAAATATATGTGATTTAAACTGCCCTCCAGCCCCTTTCACCAATTATAATTTTTATTTTCACTTTCTCTTTATCAAATACAAAACACATCAAACAAATTAAATTTTCAATCAATTTCAATTAAAGTATAAATATGACATTAAATATATTTGTATTTAAAAAGAGAATAGTAATAAGTGAAATATTGTGTGCCAGACTATAGATAATCTAATATTATCGTCATAACATTTGTTTAATAGTAAAATCATTATAAGTGATAAAATGCAAGCAATTTTATAAGCCCAAACATCAATATTCCTTTTACGTTACTGTTCCATATTCAACGTAAAGCATATATCTAATCTAGAACGTCGTATAAGGTCGAGAAATCTAGAGTGCGCTTGGCGAGTATAAAATGCGACGAGAACTCGCATTGCAGTCATTCGAGATTTAGACAACACGAAGTTAACAATTGAATAATGAAGTTTTGTTCACTTCAATACACCAAGTTAAATATGTAAATATTTTGTTAATTAAATTTTGAAAGTAAAGTATTTTGATTCTCTTTCTATAAATATTGATGTTTGTATTTGAAACAAGAAGCGAATTTATGTTACAGCAATATGATACATTTTAAAATAAAATATATATTTTGAAGTAATTGTTAAATATATTGTGTTGAACAAAAAATATGTATTATAACTAATTGCAAAATAAAAAATTCAATTAATAAACTAAGCCGTCGTTTACGTTGAAAAACAAATGAAATATTATTAGATATTAACTATATTGACAAATGTATGGAATTTAATCGATGGACTAAAAAGAGGTCACTAACTCTATCTCCGTTACTAAATAAGTATTGTCGATAAAATCAAATAGAATTTCACAAAGATTTATTTGTAAAAAAATAGAAGAGAAAAATGCTATTAGATTTCTTTTGTCGATAAATGGTCAATTGCATTTAATGAAAAGTTATCTCGTCCGAACGTTTGACTTTAATTAGTAAAGTTTGATAACGTGTATTTTGACTTCTTGTATCTGCTGAAACTGAAACTAAACTTTACTGAAATAAGGATTAACGCTGAAGCAATTTACGAAAAACCATTTTACTGTTTCTGTAATCTGAAAATTGTGTTTAAGGCCATGCATGACGAATGTTTTCAATTTACAATAAACTTTTACTAGATAAACCGATTTTATGTTTTGTTTATGCAAATCTGACATTTCGAGTTGAATTTTAGCCCCAAAATTAATCGTAATTGTTTTGTTTTGATAATTCAATTATTTCCAAAGGATTTATGAATTGAATTACGAAAAGTTTTCGTTTATCTATATTTTATTTCAACAGAAAATCTCTGCAGAAAAAAGAGTAAAAATAAAATTAGCGTTTCTTAAAATAATCACCACAAAAGAAAAGACAAAGGTATAGAAATTTCTTTCTCTGTTATCAGTAGCTCGTTGGCTTTTTAATCTATTTCCGCAGATAGTTCACTCTGCGGGTGGTCCACTATATAAAAGTTCCGTGATTTAATTATCTCGTGAAGAATAAAAATTGCATGTCACCAGAAGATATTTAAACATGCAACGATTTATATGATACATCAATGCATTTAGTAATGTTTTGGACACATCTCTAACATAAAACAAATTACTTTTAATACCAATAATTTAACTTTTAAACCAACAATAGCTTTTTTAAGATAAAAGTTCAAACTCCATTACAATTATTTTATCTAAACTTTAAGAAAAATAGACAGTAAATATTTTGAAAACATATCAGATTTGTAGAGATAATTTTAATATAACTTTCGCGTCGTTAATACAACAAAATTAAATTTTAAATGCAGGAATAAAATAAAATATTCCAAGTTTAATGTTTACTATAAACAGCTGTTATAGTTACTTTGCAGATTAATTGTGATAGCGGTTAAATGCATATTATTATTGCTGTATCTACGGACATAAATTTATTAATGTAGTGATAACATTAGCTTTAACGAGCTTGAACTATTAATTTTCTAAATTGTTGGTGTTATATATTTTATAATACGCAAGTTTATATTTTAGAAATAATATTTAAGATTGTCATTTTCATCTTTTAGTAACATTACATTTTAATTAATGTTAACTTTTTGTTACTTGTTTTTGATATACAATATAATGAAGTAATTACAGTGTAGAAACAAAATAATTACGATGTGTTCATGTTGTGAAACTCATTAGTATCTCCAGGAGACAGTAAGACTATAATTTAGAATAAAAAAATAATTGTAGAACATATAATATTCTACAGTACAAGAGTAAGTTATTAATTAAGTGAATGAATTGAAAGCGAAAAAGAAATATATATTATTTTCCGATTAATGATGAAATAAAAACACTAAACACAAATATAATTTATTGGTCTAATAAAATAAAGGACAAAAAACAAAGAAACAGAAAAAGTTCGCGTTCCGGCACTTACCCTCGCAGCAATGGAAGTCGTTGGTTTTTCTAAAAGGTCCCATAACCACTTTTGATATTGTGCACATTTTCCATCCCCGAATTCTTCTTCATCACGTTGCCTCAAGGACTCCGCCTCTTTCCTCATTTCTTCGTGGACGTGCTCTTTCCGTTGATGGTATTTATGTTGGCAACACGACTCTAAATAGAGTTCATCTACTCCCCAATATTCTAAATCGTCACTAAATGCTAACACACACATTTCGTCAACCAGGTGAAGTTTTCCCGTGCGGTAGAAGTTTAAAATAGAGGAGAAGGATTTTGGATGTCGATCGAAGAAATACTCGTTGTCGATTAGAGAATAGTCGTCACAGAGTTCGGTGATTGCTTCATGGGTATTGCAGTCTCGAAGGCGCCCCAAACGGGTGTGTGGTAGTCGCTCTAAGGTGCGCCAAAGGACTTCGTGTTTGACGCCACCAACATTTATACACACCCGTCTGTTTAGCGCCTTGGAGCGCATTATCATGAACGGTTCTGGAGGTAGTGAAGACATTGATCTGTTTGAAATACAAATCATCAACGTACACATCTACAGTTCCATTTAATTTTTTTAGTAAAAATAAACTCTATATAAAAGCAGAAAAAGTTATAAAGTAGCTTTGTAGCATAAAACTTTTAATTGAAAAAACTAAAGTGATTTTTTTATTTCAACTCTTTTTTTTTATAAAGAAAATAACATCCGCCGGAAGCCAATTTAATTTAAAGAAAAATTTAATTCTCAATCAAAGCTAAGACTTTTCTAATTGTTTTAAATTTTAATAAATAAAACTTCACTTCAGCAGAAACTTGAACGCAAATATTTTCATACCATTTAATAAAATTAAATTGGTCTTTTACTTTCAAATTTAACTATTAGAAAATGGTTTATACAAGAAGCTCATTTTTGAGGTTTTCTTTATCTTTCAAGATAATTTTCTAATTAATTTTCTTTGATAATTATTCTTATTTTCCAGTGTTTCTCAGTAAGCTCATGGTAATATGTAGTTGGGCAATTTCAATTTGTAATTAATAAAATTGTAATTGTCGGGGGTACCTGGAATATGGTCGTTGTTGTTGTATTTGTAATGGTAATGGAGGTGGTAGCGGTGGCGTTTGCGGCGGTGGGAACGGTGCGTACCGTACTTCTTTAACGGCCGCACCGCTACCAGGCGGTGGCGGAGGGCCGGTGGCCTCATCTGGTGGCGGTTCGCCCAGCTCCCAGCGCACCGCGGGCCCATCGGCTTCGCGGTCGCGCTCGCCCACCATGGGCTGCGACGTGGGCGGCAATGTCACGACGCTGCACCCGGCGATGCCCGACTGATGGCGGCGCTCGAAGGCGGGACCACGGATTCCCGCCGCAGGAACTCATCCGCCACGATCGCCTCCAGAACGTTGCCACATTGTGATCTGTAATAAACACACTTCATCAAAATCCCATCTTCAAATTCATTCCAATTCGTAAAAGCTCCTTAATTTATACAAAAATCATCCATTGTTTGTGCAACAAAATTCATTTAGCCATAGATTATCTATGTTAAGCAAATATTTGACTTAATTTATTAAAGTTTACTTTTGCCTCCATTTTAAGTGACATATTATTTTATGAGTAAACAAAAGCTCTAGGTAACGTGAAAGTAATGAAAAATATCATTTTATAGTTATTAAAATATTGAAGTTATATTTATCCTCGCTAAATATCGTTTCATAAGACACAAACTAGTTATCTTTTATAATATTTTATATATCCGAATAGAGAAGAAATCCCTTTATGTCAAATTCTAAATTTAAAATAAAACGAAACGATACTCAATCATCTATTCCGGCATCTGGGTTTTGCGAGCACTGAACACCAATGTATCGGAAATGTATTTAAACTCTCACATCCCACTAAACATACCACTGATGTATTCAGAATAACGCTGAATACCATGATAAAGTTTAAGCTATAAATGTATAAATTCAACCCTTGTGCAGATTAAATCACAAGATGTTTCATTTGAATTGTGAAAGCTTCAATTTTTTTAAATGATATCATCGTTAAATTTCCGTTTGTCTTTGATGCAACGCAACTAACTTTCATCAATTTCGAATCACTTTTACTTTTATCAAAAGTTTAATTAAACTTTTTTTTATCAGTTAAATTTGATTTGGATTATATCCAATGATTTTTAAATATAAAAATTGAATTATAGAAGCCTTATATTATTCTAAAAATTATCAGTTTTCATATTTTGAAGGTAAGTCTCAAAATAATCTTGATAACTTGATTTAAAAACTAGGTCTTACGTTAATTACGCAAGAAAATTTAAAATAATTTTAATTACTTCATAAAACATAAAATAATCGCCATTTTGATTATCTTTAAGTATGGTGTAAACATGTTCTTCCTCAAAAATAAATAAATAGTGCAAAAAGTTGAATCATCATTTTATTAGATTTCAATTTTACTACTACAACTAAAAACATCAATTTAAAATGAAATTGAAATAACAAGATTGTACAAAAATAGATAAAAACCACAATCGCAGCAATCACATTGGGAAAAAGAAAGATTTATTCCTCCGATGATTATACGTAGTAATGATAGCATGGTATTCGCTGAAGGCGATCGGTATTTGGTTGGACTGTAGCGTACACACAGTTGAATAAGTTGGCATGCAAAGTGATTTGATCATTTAAATAAGACTCGAATGTGATGAGGCGCCCACGCAATCGAAACCATGTCTAAAAATAGTGCTCCTATTGTTTTCTATCGATTGACGGCGGACGCGCGGTACGAGAAGTGCACGGAACGATAGAACGCCCCAAACTGTAGTATCGGGATCACGGCTATTTTCTATTATATGTGCCGTACGTGGTGAATACGAACCAGAACTGCCACATGGAATACTATGATAACGTGTACACTTTTGATCAACTTTTAAATGAATTTTTGCATTCATCTCCTCTTTTATAATTGACTTATTTTGTTCCTAATTTAGATATTTCTTTCAACTTTAATCAAAATTGGAAGAAATGCAACAACCACTTCTGGATAAATTACAGATGTCCTAATTTCCTAGCCTCATGATAAATATAACAAACAAACAAAACAAGCAACTGCTGCAGAACCCTTAGGAAGTTCATTGACCAAAGAAACTGATTTCTGGAGCAGAGGAATAAACAGCAATACTGATTACTTTCCCATCTTTTATAGATTATAGAAATTCTACTAGAGCTTTTTAGTTGCATTTAAATAAAGAAAAGACGTATACATAAAACAACCTTTATTTTGTTACATGATCACACAGCTTTTTCGATAACAATGTACCTACAATGAGAACCCTGTCTCTATGGAAAAGAACAGGCAACATTTCGAAAATAAACTTATAGCATGTTTCACGAAAGACAAATAAATTACGCAATGAATTAAACATTTCTTTTTCAACTAAAAAAGCAACTTCAATGTTTTTATCCAGATTAAAGACATTATTAAACAGTTGAAAGTTAATTTACATTTCCTTTTAATGGAAATAAAAACTAGGATCTATTTAAAGAATGGAAGCTAAGGTGTATTATCTATTGCTTGGTATATGGAGATTCAAAAGAAAACTTTTTATTTGAAACTAACTGACGTAGGTTATTGTATCTTTTGCAATTAATTTCCGGGAAATTTTATTGAACGGAAACAAGTTACTTTTGAAAGGATTCTATTTTTATTTAAAAGAAACTTATTGAAAAAGTTACATTGTTCTTCATTTACAACTTGGTATCCATTTAAATTAAATACAATTTAATTAAATATTCTCAAAAAAAAATTTAAACTATTTTTAAAGTTTGCTTCAAGCAATATAACTTAAAATATCATGAATTGAAAAATATTTTAAAGTATGTATGTTTTTGGAAGCACAAACAAGGTATAAATTTCTATGTTTGTGCTTTCAAGTATTTGCTAAGTTAATGGATGCTTCAAGTTTTAAATTTCAGCTTTATTTTGAGTAAATAAATTGGTATGTATAAAAATATGGGTACATATGCTTAAATATGCTTAATATTGCACAGTAATAGTAATAAAAAATATCCATGGAATTGATTATAAGAAAACAAAACTTTTTCCTCGAGATAATACTTTAAAAGTTGAAATAATACTTGTTTTTGGTTAAAATAAAGTATAATAAATAAATTTCATTCTGTTTATTTTATTTTTTATAAAACAAATTTAAGCAAAACAAATAGTTGTCCTAAACTTCTGCATTTATTCTTTCAAGCGTTTGTTAATTTCACGGATTCGTAAGTTTAAATAAAATAAGAATAAAATGACACTAATTTTAATACCATTTAACATATAGTAATAGTAGAATTAAAACGCAAAATATGAATAATAGAAGAAAATATGTTACTTAAACAAATAGTCAAAAACACTTAATACATATGCAAGTAGATACCAGCACACGTTGAAAGAAACAAAACAAAATAAGTAACAATCCCAAAGATAATTTAACAATGGTACAACATTTACGCCTTATAATCAAGCACATGAAACAAAGCATGCACATATACATCGGAATAACAATAGCCTTCTCGCTTACAGTAAAGTTCACCGTATACCGGTACACAACAGCAAACGTAACACAACCGGTATGAAGCAAACCGGTTTCGTTTTACCGTTTATTCACATCAGTCCACAATTCGTGTTCTCTTTTCTATTTTCATTCAAAACACCGAACAAAATAGGTCGTATGCAACTTGAACACGCGTTCACTAGAAACTTTCTATTATTTAAGTTTGTAGAAAGGAAATCAGTTTAAGTTAAATTAATGGAAAAACATTGATTTTTCTTTTATACTTAATAGATTTTCATTATTTTATCGTAATGAGTTTTATTGAAAATTATGATTAGTCCTTTACTTTATAAGTATTACAAGTAATTTATTATACATTTAATTGTGTTTTTAAATTATATTTAATACTTCAATTGATTAAACTGATAAAATGTGAAATATTTTTAAATAAAAATATAACTTTCACTTTGTANCAATTGATTAAACTGATAAAATGTAGGATATTTTAAAATAAAAATAGATTTTTTATTTTGTAATAAATAAAATATCCTATTTATAAACAAATGAACAAATAAACACTCGAAGCAATAATTATTGAAATAAAACAAAATGTAAATAAAGGTACAATTTTTTATTCCCAATTTATTTATCTCTGATATTGGAATAATAGTCAAAATGCAAATATAGTGCATAATATTTATTTTAAACTTGCAGCGAAAATTTTATTTACATTTCTAAAATTGTTTTATGTACATTTAATTGATTAAAATTAATAAATTTAAATTTTGTACCATTTATAAGATAGTTTAATAAAAAAGAAAACGAATTATTTAATAATAAAAGAAAAAAAGCATCTTCAATAGTTCTCTTTTCTGATAACATTCATTCACGTTCCTAAAATAATTTTTGCAGCCAAAGAATCACTATTGATAAAATAGTTTCCTTGCCACGTTCAAACCCAAGTCCCAAAACAGTATTTCTTATCACGCTCGCAGCGTGACCTGAAAATAATCACGTTTATAGAGAACGTAAATCATTCCAATGTACGATAGGAATTCAACGAATTTCTAACTTATAGTTAGAAAAATATATGAACAAAATAATTTTCATCAAATAAATTGTATCAAATTATTTGTTATATTTAAAATATCTTTGTTCACATGTACTGCAACTTGATTTAATAATATCTCTTTTATATTTCACGTTTATGGAAAAATAAAAATCTTTAATTTATTTTTAGCCTTAAAACTGTTAAAAATAAGAGGAGATAAGTTTGTAAGCCAAATATTTTCATTAAATAAATCAAAGAAACAATTATGAACATGTGTACCATAAACTGAGATAAAAATAATAAAGTTTTATAATCTTATAAAAAGTTTTCTGCAATAGAGAAATAAAGCAAAGAGTACATCTTGTTTGGAAATCTGTTTCCCAAGAAGGCCGTTCCGTTTTGGTTGAGGCAAGACATCGATCTCATCAGCACAGCTTGCTAGCACTTACTTCAACGACTTTCTACTCCATGTGGGGAGAAGGTAATTTAGGAACCCTCCCTGTTTTCATCCATGTCCCTGATCTGTTGCCAAAGAAAATGTCTTATTCGTTTCTGGCATCTCAACAGAACGTGTTTTAGTAACCTACTCTAGAATGTTTATTTTCTAAATGGAAATAGAAGAAAAACGCTCATCATGATATTAGAACTAACCAAAAAGTAAACTCGTTGTTGTTTGCTCGATACTTTTCTTACAATTACTCTACTTTTCTTCTAGTATACTTGTACAATGTAATTATTTATACTTTATTTTGTTAAACTGACTTTTATTACTGTTTTTAGTTTTTCTTTTAAGTATCTCTACATTATTTGGAGTTAGTGTACTGTACCACTACAGATTTC
>NEEE01004600.1:9873-20825 GCA_002278615.1 Pogonus chalceus | reverse complement strand
AGTAAAAACTTAAGTGTATTATAATACAACTTGTATTCTTTTAAGTTTTATAGCAATAAATTCTTTCTTTTTTATTTGGTTTTATTTTCATTTCCAGTTTTTACTTAAATTTCATTATATTTATTACTGGATAACCAAACTTCAGTAATGATTATATTTCCAAAAGGTAACAGGAACCAACTTGCAGTCGAATGAAAAAATAATAATTACAGTAAATACTTTACAATATATCAAATATCACAAAAATAATATCACCAACAGCAGAAATATAAAGAAAATTGTAACGAAGATAATGAGATTTCTCAAATCGAATGAACTAGAAGACTGAAAGTGATAAAACAATCTTTCGAAAGTCATTAGCGAAAATCAATAACAATAAAGGCAACGAAGACCGCAAAATTATCACACCACTTTGTGGTAAACTAAATCCTACAACAAACTCCAGACCCAGATCTTGATTCATTAATAAGCTTCATTTTATCTCTAAGTCTGTTAAGTTTCAACAGTTTATTGTTAAATAATCGAAATGAGACAAAAACATCGTCTGAGGCTACGGTGAAATATTTTACGTCAATTATATTTCTGGCAGACATCTTGAAGATTATGGTATTTAACGCAAATTTATGAACAACAGATATTACTAAATTATTTATTATTAAAACAGACTAATATATTGCAGATAAATATTTAATTTTGTGAAGTGTTTATAAGCAGATTTGTTTCTAATAGGAACTGTAGTTTACAAAGCTTCTTAATTTGATTTGGATGCTATAAACTTGTGCTCATTACACTATTACTCACTATGTTCTTGAAACTTACTGACATCTAACTAATTAGTGTAATTTACAACAATAAATGGTTTAATTTTTATGTAGAGTTCATTATTTCAATTAAAAAATTCACTCTTTACACATTCATAGAATAAATTGTGAAAATGTTTCCAGGGGAAGTCATTTAATTTCAGAACAAACGTAACAAACTTCCGCAAATCATTTCAGCCATCAGAATGCTCTGAATAATTGATAAAAAATTAACTGCAGTACCATCTGCGTCGAAAGCAGAGGTAAAGTGAAGCACAGATAAATTAAAACTGCATTTTTTATGCGTGTTTGTTGAACAACTCAAATATTGTTTAACAAGAGCAGTGAAATGATTCAGTTTTGAAGTTAGTTTTAAAACTGTTGAATTATACGAAACTAGATGAGTAGGGAACTTTCAACAAGACATCTTTGTTCCTAATTGAGGATTAAACTTTCCACAATAAAAACTTCGCGAACTTAAGAGATATGGATCTAAGAGTGGAGTAGATTGCTTGAAAGCGCTTTCCTTGTCCACACGCGTCTTTATATATCTTTTATGGGTGTTCACTTCGAAACTAAAGATGTGGTATACATTTTCAATGCCCACTTATGACAAAGTTTCTTGTTTCTTCTAACTTGATTATGGTAATTATAATCGAATGAATGCTAATTTTAGGGACATTATCGCTAAGTTTATATTCTAGCAAATCTTGTTAACTTTATAAAAGATAATTATTATTATAGACATTACTGCTATAAATATAAAAGAATTAATTTATTTTTGAAACAATATTCGTTTGTTTTATACGCTGTCTATATAAATCAATAAAAAAATAATTAATAAAAGAAAAATATTACCCGGCCTTAAAAATACCTAATTATTTTCAGTGAAATTTTGTGCTAAATAATAAAATTTTAATTACCCTATTAACGAGTTTTATGTGGCATAGAAGAAATCGCGTGAGACTGGTGTAAAACTGAGTGCCTTATCATAAAACCATATAAATTATAAATTCTGAATGGAAACAAAAGAAAGGCAATAAACTACTTTAAGAATATAATTTATTTTTCATGTTGAAATTCTATAGGATCACTGAATACAATAATTAATCAAAAACGAAAATAAAAAATTGTTTAACAGTTTGGAAAATTGAATTCATTTCAACAACAAACTTATAATAAACTTAAACTGCAAGTTTTGAAATTTTATTAGATTTGCATCAACAACTTGCATCAAAAGTTAATTCGAAACGTCAAATACAAATTAGCGAGTAATTTCATATACGAAGTTACGAAATCTGAATAGTACACTGCAATTTGGAAAGGCGTGAATTCATTTCGTGTTATTCAAACGTTTCTATGGCCAAGCCGGATTTGACCTCTATCCATTTATAATATTTTCATAAATTCTTTTCTCCACCTCATACCTTGTCCATGTTCGACAAAAGAAATCATTAAAGACGGAATAGAAATTTATGGAAAAATTCTGAAGTAATTATTTGAAATGGACGCGAACTGTTGAGTAAAGTGTAATGGCACTTTAGCAGTAATTTTATCTTTCATATTTACATTTAACTGAATCAGAACTTTAAATGTCGCTGAAAATACTGAATTTTATTTCTTTCTTTATATAATTTATGGAAATTTGTTCTTGGAATTCATCTGAATTAGAGACCTTGAATTATAAAAAATGAGAATAATTTTTATGAAAGGAGAAAACATAAAATTATAACAAGGTCCGACGCAAATGAGATGAATTTGGATTTTTATTACTAAATAGAATAATTTATTAAATATGAGTATTTTGAAGGCCTCAATCCTAGAAAAAAAACCAATTACTTTTAAAAAATATAATTCTTATTCTTTTTTTATTCACTAATTTTTAAGTTTTTGATTTTACTTTTGTTTAAATATCTTTTAAATAAACTATTATTTATGGAATTATTCTGAGTTCTTATCTTCTCTTTATCCTATTCTTCTTTTAAATAAATATGAAGATAGCTTTATGTGAAAAAATAGAAAATACAGTTTTAAATAAGTTGTAAGTAATACTATATGTTACTGTCATAGGAAAGGGTTATAACTTGCAATTATTGTAAAAGTACTTATAAGATATGTCAATAAAATTTTATTATATATGTTTGTAAAATGTAAAAGATATAGGAATAATTTGTGAAGCATTGCAAGTGGCTGGATGAGATATCACCTTCAAATTGAAATTTTCGAAATGAATTCGATGTACGGCAGTAATAACGATGTATTTATACGAAATCTTCGATTAGTTACGATAAAAGATCGCAATTTCATGTATATCATACATAAATCTATATGGGATAGAATGGTGGGTTGGCATATTTACCCATGGAACCAATACACTTAGATGAACATTACATGTCATCATATTTCATGTAACACCGGCTCTACTCTATAATACCACCATATAATTTCCCGTTCTCGGCAGCCGTTACCACACGGGCCAATACGGCCCAAAACGCCATCCTGTATATATTCAGAGTTGCCATCTGCGCAAACGCCCTCACCGCCATTTCCGCGGTCCGTGCGCGTTTGCAAAGGTCAGAGTTCACGCGCGTGATGCCCTCTTTACCTCTCTTCTCACTAGGTCACCGGTGTGCTATGTTACGCGCCTTTGTTTCGGTTTTGGCGAGAGGTGAAATTCAGTGCACGCGGTTTTCACACCAATGCTACATTACTGAAGAAATCGAGGTAGCCATATATGACTAGACTATATTAGAATACATGTTTCAACATGCACTATGCAGATACCATTATGCAAAGCTCATTGTTTCATATTCATTGAATTCATAACAATAAATAATTACAACAGCTATTAAATTTAACAAACAATTCAAGATTTAATGACCACAACTTTTATTAACCTCTTATCTTCTCCCATTTAAGTTCCAATTTCCATATTCTATATATGTAGTATAATTTCACACCAAAATAAAATATTTCAGTAAATTCAGTAAATATTTAATTTAAAGGCGTTAAGAAGGACAAGATACCTGAGGGACAATTTAAATTCAGTTCTTTTTTAAACAAAAACAAACTGAAATAGGAAGTTAGAGTACATTAACTTAAAATCACAAGTTTAAAGTTTATGCAGATTTAATTCTACAGCTTAAATATAGTTTGGAAAACTTAATTTAATTAATATTTAAACTATTTTCATTTTCTGTTCAAGACATTGGTTTCTTAAGAAGTATATCAAAATTAAACAACTGTATATAGAACAAACTATTTTTAAACTAATGTACTTGTATAAATTTAAATAAATCTGATGTATATCTGCAGAAATTATGAAAATGTCATGACTATACTTAACCTTTTTACTTAATCATACGTTTTAAAATAATGACTGATGGAAAAACCAGAAATAACTACTTCAAATATGTTTGAAAAAAATGAAAAATAATTTTTTTCAAAACAAATTTAAATGATATGATATCTTTTAAGATATGTATTTACGGTATCAGATAATAATCAAATAGTATTTAAACTATCACAGAAATGATAATTATTTAGTTTTAAATTGTAATTTCTTGTAAGTGATTAAAAAATAATAAAAATGAGTTTGGCTGCTCCAACGGAAGCCGTACCTCCAACGTTGTACGAATACTATACAACAGGAGGAATTAATTCTGGATTATCAGCCGATAACAAACATTTCACATTAAACGATAAAAATATCACTTTATATAGTGGAGCCTTTCATTATTTTCGCGTACCTAAGCAAAACTGGAGAGACCGACTACGAAAAATGAGAGCAGCTGGTCTTAACGCCGTTGAAACATATATTCCATGGAATCTACATGAACCTCAACCTGGAAAATATGATTTTGGAAACGGTGGTTCAGATTATGAGCAATTTTTAAATGTAACTGAGTTTTTAAAAATTGCTCAAGAGGAGGATTTATTCACAATTGTACGACCTGGTCCATATATTTGTGCAGAATGGGAGTTTGGTGGATTACCAAGTTGGTTACTTCGAGAAGAGAATATAACCCTTCGAACATCTGATGAAAAATTTATGAAACATGTTACTAGATTTTTTAGCATGCTGTTACCACTTTTAACAATGTTGCAATTTACCAAGGGTGGTTCAATTATTGGATTGCAACTTGAAAATGAATTTGGATATACAAGACAAGGATTACATCCAACGGATAAAGTTTATCTTCAAGGACTAAAAGATTTAATGCTTCAAAATGGAATTGTTGAATTGTTGTTCACATCTGATTCAATATTATTTAACTCAGATAATGGAGCATTACCTGGAGTTCTTCAAACAGCAAATTTTCAAGATTCTACGTCTATTCATTTAACTAAATTGCAAAATCTACAACCAGATAAAGCACTCATGGTTATGGAATATTGGACAGGATGGTACGATCATTGGTCTGAAAAACATCATACAAGAACTGCAGATGTTTTTGAATCTGAACTACGAAAAATTTTGGATTTCCCGGCGTCTGTAAATATGTATATGTTTGTTGGATCAACGAATTTTGGTTTTCTTAATGGAGCAAATTTAAATAATCCGACAACTGCAAACAAATATTTTCAACCTACTATTTCAAGTTACGATTATGATTCTCCTTTATCTGAAGCAGGTGATTATACTGATAAGTTTGAACGAGTTCAAAAGGTACTCAAAGAACATAACAAAGTTATAACTAAATTACCTGATCTTCCTGAATTAGAACAAAGGATTGCGTATCCAGATATTAACATAACAGAACAGCTCTTACTATCAGAAATTGAATTGCAAGTAACCGAACGCGTTATGAACTCAACACTTCTTCCAATGGAATTGTTACCAATAAATAACAACTCAGGACAAAGTTACGGCTATGTTGTTTATAAGCAAAGTAATTTAAACATTCCAGCTAATTCAGTTTTGAAAATATCAGGATATGTTTATGACACAGTAATGGTACTAATAAATGGTGAATTAAAATCTAAAGTTCTTGCAAATAACAGTGATTTATCTGAGTTTGGTTATTGGAAAAAGAAGGACTCCGAATTAAACTTAGGTTCAGAACAATATACAAACGCAACTTTAGAATTAATTGTTGAAAATTACGGTAGAAATAATTTCGCTTCCTGGAATTTAAAACAACTACAACAATTTAAAGGATTGTGGCAAGGTCCAGTTTTACTCAACAATAAAACTTTAGAATCTTGGGAAATAATTCCGTTAGAATTCAAAACGAAATGGAACAACGCTTTGTCAAATTGGCACGAAGTGAAACCGATTGTTGGACCAGCTTTGTATAAAGGAAGATTTACAGTAACTGAACTAAAAGATACTTATGTAAATATGTCCAACTGGACCAAAGGTTTTGCAATGATTAATGGATTTATCCTTGGAAGGCATGCAATAATTGGACCACAAATGAGTTTATATTTACCAGCAGCATTTTTAAAACAAGGTGAAAATGAATTAGTAGTTTTTGAACATTTCAAACCAGCAGAAAAAATTACTTTTACAACAGATCCAATTTGGATTTCCTAATTTTAATAATATATTTGATATTATTTATGTACTTTTAAGAACATACATTATAATACTTATAAGATTAAAACATTAATATTGATTTTGTCATAAATATTTAATTGATAATTTTTATCTTTAGATTAAAATCTGTATGAGTTTTGATTTTATCAGGTTTATTGATTTAGTTTTCATATTCATTTATATTATAAGTTTTGATGAATTATATTTAATATAAAATTACTGTTTTAATTCTAATGAAGCTCTCATTAAACTAAATAATATTATAATTAATACATACATAATTTGTAATCATTAAATGTTCTTTTAATTTAAATTATTTTAAACGCTGATTGCAAATAAAAACTAACAGAATAAATTTAAAATTTAAAACAATTAGGTTAAATTAGTAAATAGTTGAATTGGAAAATAAAAACAAATGATGTAGTTAGTTTAAATAAATGAAATGTACAGCACACAAAACAAAATGTAGTGAGACTGAAAAATTTATCTAAATAAAAACTTTGAAACAAAAAGCGCTGAACTGTATCAATTGAGTTTGAAATTACATTAGTCCGTATAAATACAGTATATGTCGAAATTCGATTTTATTCAGCCTTGGGCGAAGCAATCTGTAAGCACTGAGGCGGATGACACGTGATCGCTACACTCGCACAATCTATATCCGGCTGGAAACCAAATATCGGATAATTTCGTTCTCTAATGTGAAATTGTTTAATTGACATTGTAATGGCTTCATGCCAACTATTGACTTATTGGCAATGGTCATGATAAATCTACTGATTCATCTAAAAAAATCTTTTAGTAAAATTAATTCATTATCCCAAAACATTCATAAATGTCTGCCATAAAATTTGGATCCAAATATCCGGAGAAATTGGAACAATATAAAAAAACTCTCCCGATTCACCAAAATGTTTCAAAATACACTGATGTAGGTTTGCTTTTATGTATCAAATACATAATTAAGTCAAAGGAAATTTTGCTTTAAGCCATTCTTGAACTATTATAATCCAGTAGTAACATTCATTAATTAACAAATTTCAATTATAGATCTTACAGAATGCATTCGCGGTAGAATAATAATTTTATATAGGATATTGATCAAATCCCTTAAAAGGGAAAAGGTTTAAAATCTTTTAAGATTTCTGTAACTGTGCTCGCTCTTGTTTTTATTATATCAGCATTAAAAATATCTTTTTATTTTATCGAAATATAATAATCCCTGCAATATTGTGGTATATGATCGGATTATATGTTAGTTAAGAAGATCCCAAGAGAACAGCAGATACATAGAGTGAAGCTTGCGATGAACAACGGGATTATCTGGATGTAACGGGAATTCGAGGGTGTCCCTGCCAAAACGCATGGCTTTTGTTTTAAGGCTATTTGATAAACTGCTGATACGCTTGTTTTCAACACCAAAACTACGCAACATTTACGTTTATGCAAAAGATTATCTATAACATTGCAATCCTGTTGTGTTGTTTTATTTATCTCTTTTACAGATATACAGATATACAAATACCTAGTGGAATGTCACTAACGATTGACGAATAATGATATTAAAAATAATTGATGTTATTACATTGATCAGTTGTATTAGTCAACAATGATCCAGCATGTGGCCCAGTTTTGATGCAATTCCATGCATGGTACAACATGAAGCTATTTTAATGCGTTTAATAACACGCTTTGGTTGTTATTATCATCGTTCTACAGATGCTATCCGATTAAATTTGCCTGTATCTGATATTTGAAAACAATGCAATTCTATTTTCAGGTTTATTCATAACAATTGAATATTGTTTTAAATTGAATTTCACTACATTCAGAATTATAGTCTACCTAATTTCATTAAACTGCAAAATGAGAAACTTAAAACAATTTTTTTTTTTCATTAAGCCTTTATTATTAATTTATTTATAGATGTAAAGATTGTAAACTAAAGATATAACGTTAAATTTTAATAAATATATGCATTTTGTACTTGAAAAAACCATTATTTTAAAAATCCTTTGTCCCTCTGGACTTCTTTAAACCATACAGAAATGTTCTTTCAGATATTATCAAACAATAGTATATTATTTTAAAAAAAACTTATTTATATTTAAGCAGGTAAAGAATGATTAAACTAAATCATAAATTTTCCAAGTAGTTCATCAGTCCTTTATATATTTTAATATTTTTGCACTTTTATATTTCTATTTGAGATTAAACATTTCTTGTACTTACCAAATTAACTAAATTAATTTTAAATATATTTGTAAAACTCTCCTAGAATTATTTCAATACAAAATTTGTAATATTATAAGTTATTTTAAGCATTAATAATATATGCGTGAAAATACATTTTGTATTAATTAATCATTAATTCAAATATTAAATACATTTTCAGTTTAATTATATACATAGATAAAAATATAATGATTATAACAGTTTATATATAATAAAAGTTTTACTTTAATAAAGATATTTAACCTACATTGCTTTTATTAATATTTTATATATTTCATCGATAACGAAGTCTTTTATGCATCATACGTACATATTAAGTTCGCTGAAATTAAATATTAACTTCAATTGTAGTACTATTATATTTTCATTTAAAGAAATTGAAATTTATTTAACATCAATTGTAGCTAATAGTACATGATATACATTAAAATTGGAACACATCATAAAGAAACCAGTTGGAACAAGTTAATATTGTATAAATAACTTATACAGCAGAATCATATTCGCAACGTAGCATTAATATTTGAATAGAAATGTTTATCTCATGAAATTTTGATTGTCTATATGTATATTTTAAGATGAAACTTACTGAAAGTTGAGTTTTTTAAACAAATAAAAGTATTTAAATAATACATATGTTATTCACGACATATGATACTAGCCAACTACAATAACAACATGTTCTGAAACAGAGAATAGTGCAACAGGTCCTAGATAAAATAATTTGTTTCAGCGTGTAAACATAATTGTGTGATTTCATGACTCTGTTAAGAAAATCCTATTATAGTATTTTATAAAAATGTGTTTTAGTAAAATTAAATTAAAATTCTATGTTGTTAAACACACAATATTCTCGTTTATACTTCATATAAACATAATAAAACTGAATAAAATACTGTAAAATATGTCAATAAAGCTTTCTAGTTTATTTTACAATCGTTTTTAAATAATTTTGACTGCTTAAAAGAGTTATATACTTTAAAAATGCATATTATAATTTTTTATTAAAATCCAAGCGTGTTTGATTGGTAAAAATGATAAAACAAAATAAATTATGTTCATGGCCTAAATTTAGAGTTAGATTGCAGTTAATATTAGAGTATAAACTACAATGATTTATTTTATTGCTAAATCCTAGGTTCCAGTACTTAAAAAGTACTATAAAAGCAACATTTACTAGCCTAAATAATATAGTATCCATTACTAAGACAATGAAGTAAATTTATAGAATCATATTTTAAAGAAACATTATTCATAGTTGGACATACATATTTAAAACAACACTTCATTACAAACAAATCGTTAGAGTCTATATAATTGCAAATAAAACTTGCCTTAGTTTATTTTTCAGTCCATAAAATGTCACATTATGCATAAATTATTTAAAAGGAAAATTTCACAACAAAACTAAACATGAACATTGTTTAAATTTACTGGAAATATAAGTTGTAGTTATTTTAAAATGAAATTTAGTATATAATAAATAAATTGTGTAGAGTGAATGAGACGGGAAAATTCATTTTGCGTTAACCGGCAAGTAATTGATCGCTAGCCGTCAATTATTAAGGAAAACCCGGTGAAAAAGTAAAATCAATATATTTCGAGAATAAGTTGATCTTTGATCTTGACAACTTTTACTTTCGTCTACCTTGAATTTGGTGGGTGGAAAAAGCCATGCGTTAAGTGTAAGAGTTCGGTAGTTTCCGTTGTATTACGGAAGTATTCGGAGCTTTTAGGCTAAGAACCGTCAACTGGGTGTGGGTGTGTCAGATGCGTTACGGCGAACAAAAGAACTTAATGACGTGGAATGTGCAAAACACCAAAAGGTGTAAATTACAGGAAATGAACAATAAAAAACATGTCATGATACTTGAAAACAACTGACTATATCTGCATTTGATATTCCCTGATGATTATTACTATTTTACCATATTTTTACAAGCTTTTATAGACATCTTTATTATAACTACAATAATAGCAATTTTAGCGTTATAAACATTCTTAAAAATAGTTAATAGACAAAGTATAAATAAACAATAAAATTAAAAAAGTATTGTTTATAAATAATTGCTTGAACATAAACCGGTGATAAAAAATTGCAATTACAATGATTACTCAGACAGAAACAATACCATGAATTATTTAAAAATTCATTCTTCATTCACATTCCATGGAAATCGAATCGATATCGATTGTTTCCACAGACAACATGATGAGTTTGGGGGCTTTGTTCGTTTCAGTAAACATATTTCATAATTGATGGATGCAGATGTACATCGACCGATATGAAAGATAGACAATTTACTTGTCTATACATGTTCGTTTATTTTAAACGTACATAATAAGCCAAACGGACATTATGCATATTTACGAGT
>NEEE01004593.1:0-13031 GCA_002278615.1 Pogonus chalceus | reverse complement strand
AACCAGGTACAAATTAACAACTAACAAAACAAGCCAAGTTGGATACAACCCGGTGATCTACAGGCCGCTCACGTGGTAATTCTGTAAGTGCTCATAATTCCACAGCGGTTCAGTCCAATTACTGGGCGCACAAGATGCGAAGAATACCGCGGCGCTGACTCTTCGTTTAACGCCATCTTTTCTAATCTCATTATTCCTCGTTTGTCGTCTACTTAGCTGCACTTATATTCACTTTACAGCAATAACAAATTGCTACAACTAGATATAGCAACGGTTTTTAAAAATATTTGTGTTATGTTAATATATTTTAAAACTCTGCATTACTATATTTAAATCTTTTATTTTCTATTTTCTTGAAACTAAGTATTTAACCTATTTCTGAAAATTATATTTTAAGAATTTATTCATTTTCATTCTATTTCCGAGAAATTTGAAATAAAAGAAACCTGCAAAAATCCCTTATATATAACTTTACTATATTTAGAAAAATTCGGTCAAAATTAAACAATTTATGTCTTTTTTCCAGGGCCGTAACTAGGTAGGATCAACAGGGGCACTTCGCCCAGATCGAAAAAAATTCATATCAGCTATTGTCGTAAAGATTTTATTGATGAATTTGCAAAAAGAACGTGAGCTGCAGAACTTTAGAGGGGGGGGGGGATTTGAAAGTCTTGCCCATGGCCCTCATAAAGCTAGTTACGGCCCTGCTTCTTGTTAAATCTTTATTTTTCGCAAGGAATTCTAAAAATATTAAAACCTCTGATGTATAATTTGATTTTTGGAAACAAAGACTAAATATTAATTTTTTATGCATTAAATGATAAGAAAAATAATGTACTTAAACGTAAAAAAGATCTTTTTTATATAAATAAATAGAAAATTGCACAAATCCTTGACCCTTTTTTTTTGCAAAAATTATAAAATAATGGAAAGAATTTTGCTTTATAACATTCCGACAACTGTTTTAAAATATTTCTTTCCATTCTCGATATATAATAAAATTTTATTTTACAGATATTTGTTAATTATTTTTTTATATTAGTAGTTTTAATAATAAGTTTAACATACAAATTTTATAAATGTGAATAATAAGTATTGTTATTTCTTGAAATTCTGCTATGCAATACTTAAGAATATTAGTTATAAATCGACTTTGAAATGTAATATATACTTAGCAAACCATTAATGCTAGAGTTATAGAACTTTTTTATGATATACAACGAAATTTACTGTAATTAAGAATTTATACATCTTTAAAATATATTTTTGCATTGCTACATATAAAATAGCGACAACATAATTCGTGTCAATTGGTGAACTAGTTACAATAATAAATAAAAACAATAAAAAAAACACTTTGATCCAATTGAATCCATAATAGATGTAAGAAATAAACGAATTCCGTACTATAATCTTTCGTTTGTATTGTTGGCGCAATTCCAAAAGACGCGAGAAACGACGTCGGTAAATAAAATTAAATGATACAAACTGCAATGAACGAGCGACGGGAAAGTGAAATAAGTTAAACGCTACATGTAATTACTGTGACAGCGTTGACACGAAAACAAGATAGCAGACGGACCCAATATAAAACTTATTCTCGGGATTTCTCGACTATATTCGTTTCAAAAATCAAAATAAGTTATTTTTTTTAACAAACATGTATTTAACTTTACTTTAAATTAAAACACTTTTTATTTTATAATTTGTATATTATGATAAACTTGTATATGTCTTACTATGAATTGGAAAAATAAAATAACAAAGATATTTATTATTTTGTAGTTGTCGTTTATGTCGTGATTAATTAACAAGATTTGGCACGGTAAACTTTAAATAAGATGTATCAATTCTGAAGAAAAGGTTTATTTATAAATTGTCTAATTATGTGATAAATAATAGAAAATACCGAAGCATTAGTAATTTAAATGAAAATAAATACGTGTTAGTGTTCATAGAATAATATTATAAATATTTATATTGCAAATAACCCTATAATATATGTGCAAATAACTCATTAATTACCATTTGTCTTTCTGTGTTAATTACACTGTAAATCAAAAACATTAGTGTTAAATATTTCCAAGAATACATTTTTATGTAAAACAAGTCAAAAACAGAAATCTAAAAGGTAATTTATTATTTCCGCAGAAAATAAATTATGTTCGAGAAATTAACATTTTTATCTACCGCGTATATATATTTTTTGTAAAGTTCCTAATATGAATGCGGTGAAAATATGTAAATCGCCAGTGTAATTAATGGCTCTGGTGTGGCGTAAATTTATTTGCGGAAATTCGCACATTTTGTCAGTGACAAGCCAAATGCACAGGACCGCAGTAGAAATTATTTATTACATTACTTTTATATTGGATTCTAAATTTGTTTTCAAATCATATTTACTTTAACTTTTATTGTCACTACTAATAAAAATTACAAATATTTAATAAGTTTAATATAATATTTCTTATTTAAAATATAATTGAAACTTTTCTAAAATTCAAAAAAAGTAAGCGTTTCTGGATTCTTTCCGGTTTCCCAATATATAGAAAATTGAAAATTTTAAAAACTGTTTAAGAAAATGAATAATTATATATTTGTATTTTGTATTCATTNAAATATTATTTTTAAACTTTTCGTACAAAAAATATTATACATATTTCTTGCGTGAACTTGGTTCCCGGAATCGTTCTATGGCGACTCGTGCCGCCAAACATTTATCCGTGTACCAGTCGTTCCCGCACTTGGTATGTAAATCACTATTTAATAAACCTCTTAAGGTAATAAGTTAGTTTAAGTATAAAATAATCTGTTCTATTAATAATAATAATAATAATAATAACAAAAAAATCTAAATAAACCATTATTTACTAGTACAAGGAACTGAAAATGATGTTTTCCTAAATTGGTCTTTTAAAAGGTCTTTAACTGGTCTTTAAAAATAATTAACCGGTTAAATCATTATTTACTAGTACCGAAATCTGAAAAACACTTTTTTATGAACTAGTTTTTTAATATATTTTTGGTCTTTAAACATGATTAACAGGTTAAATTGCGAGTGTCGCCATACACTCATCCGGGAACCAGATGTTCACGCACTTGGTATGTAAATAACCATTTTTAATATGATAAAGAGCATTTTCTAATATCTTCAATCGTTCTTAAAATATTCAAAGAGAAAAAGTTATTATTTTTACGAATATTGATGAAAAATAAATTGTTTATTTCTTATTATGAAAATATATGTCTAATAAATATAAAAATCGCAACTGTTCTTTTTGTTTTTAATTATTAAATATTAGATGAAGTTATATCCGCTAGCATGAGTGGAATTTTATTATATAAATATAAAATTATAAACATTAATACAATGTATAAAAGTTAAGGTTCAAATAAATAAATACTTCATGTATATTTCCATTTTTATTGCTTTAAAATAAATTTTCACACATAAATTTCCGATAAGGTAAAAATAATCATAATTAAAACAATTTCAAGGTAACAATAATTATATATTATTTTTTATCTAAATAATTTGTAATTGTTTTGTGAAAACAACTGTACATTTATTACAGAACAATTAATTGTTGATAGATGTTCATATTTTAGAATTTCTTAACTATTAAATCTTAAATTATGCCACGTATCGAATTTTAATTGAAATTCCAATGTGTTTACAACTATTCAATTTCCTTTATCTGTTCGAAATGTGAATTTATATGCAATAAAATTCTAGTAACTACATAATTATTAATTCATTAAACGTCCATGTTCATAAACATCACATTAAACTTATTTGTATTCGTTTCAAGTTTTTCTTTATTGAAGTTTTGAAAGTTTGAAGAATTACTAATTATATAGTTATAGATGACCTGTCAAATCAAATAAATAAACACTGAATTTATTCAAGGATAAAACAATTAAGAAGTAGGCGCCATTTTTCAAAGCGTATTTTAATTGAATTGTTCAGCATTATTTAGCAACATCAATCTTCCGTATTAGTCATTAATGACATACAAATAGTTATAAATGATAAGTTAAATATATTTGCATTCTTATGTAATACTTTAATTGTTCCTTAGAATAACTATTCTAAATATCTTATAATATTAAACGAGTATTTTAAAAACGGCTTTACCGATTTTGATAAAAATCACGGCTTAAATATTTTTTGGGTCGGTAATTGATTAATCTGATAGATTTTCATTTCCGTGAAAATTCAATTTCAGGTACAAGTTTTAACTCCGTGATATCTAAGCATGTGAAGTTGATGCAGAAGAATTTATGCAAATATAATAAGTCACAAAAATTAAAATATGTTTTCAAATTTAAAATAAATTCTATTCTATGCATTTTACTATTTTATATATAGATTTACAGGTACAAATAACTTTATTTTAAATAAATTTTATTAAAATATTTGCAATATTTATCAAGTTGTAGTAAAAATAGTTATAGAGTCCATCTGCAAAATATATATTTCGGTTAATTAATTTTAATCAAAAGTTGATTTCAAATAACCCTTAATATTACTGAACAAAAATAAATAGTATATTTACTATTAAAATAATTTTTAAAAGCAATGGTTCGAAAAAACTTGCAGAATTTTCAGCTTATGGAGAATAAGGCAATTTTAAATTCAAAATTACATGCATTATAGATTTTTTAATGTAAAGAATATCATTCCGGCCTTAATTTTCTCATTTTATAAAATTTTTCCTGATTTTAATATCAAACTGTGAGCAGACACAAGTTGCGTTTGTATTTATTGCACTACTACAGATTACGGCTTATATAGTCCTGCAGTAATACGCCTATATTGTAATAGTTTGTTTTGATTGGTTCTTTTTTAGACTACATATGTTCTATTTGAGTGTTGGTATAAATATAAAGTTTTTAGTAAGGTGTGTCTTACTCACCACACAACTATATAAGCAAACAGTTCAAGTTTTTATTCCCGATATTTATTTAAATATAAATGCAAACTTGTGTTTTTTCACAGTTTTATTTTAAAACTAGGTGAAATCGTTTTCAAATGATAAAACTAAAGCAAGAATAGTATTCCTTGTATAAAAATTTATTAGAAAATATATATTTACAGTACTGTTACTTCAAAATAATCCCCATCATTCTCGCACCTGAATTGCATTTAAGTTTATGTTGCATAAATAATATTTTGTGCTGAAAATAAGATATCTTCATAATTCTGCTCGGTCTTCCTGATCTTAAATTATATTTTTTTAAAATATTTTCTTTGATATTAATTATAAAAAGTTGAAAAATTATATTTTTTAAAGTTAAGTATATAATTAATAAGCATGTTCAGTAAATAAATTATATTTTCATTTCTCTATGAGAAAATAATTGCAACGGAATTAAATTTAATGTTGGCTCTTAAAACTTAAAAATTTTATATTTATGGAAGCATAATAAACGCAATATTTCACATCAATTTATTGTAATGACTGCAAATTTCTGGCAAAATTTACTTTAATTAAAATAATAATAGCAAATAGTAGACTTATATTTCGAGTATATTTCATAACATCTCTTCTCTAGAGGTAATAGGCGTATTTGCCTTGCAACAGCTGTGTTCACGTCTATGCATATCGATCATAAGCGCAGTGTTTATGTGCTCTGTTCATATATCTGCTTGTCACATAATATTTCACATTCAGTATTTTATATGCATGCATATACGCTCCGATAGCAATGGTCGCCCGATTGCTGATTCCTCTAGCAGCGCACACCCTCGCCAATGCTACAAACTTGCAATTTGATGCCAATCGCAAATGTTACTTGTCGCCAACTTTACATGTTTCGATTATTTACACGTCTTAATATGAGATGTGGAAATCGCTTTATATTCACAACTCAAATGAATTTTATTTTTAACATGTACTTTTAAAATCCATTTTTATTGTTCCGTGTCTTTGTGTAAAATTATAATAATTAATCTTTTTTCCTTTCGCTTTAACACATTTTTGGTAATTATTATTCATTCTCATGGCATGTGTTTTCCATCTTTAGTAGCTTATCATAAGTTCATTATGCACATAAGTAACTATATTCCACCTTTACCAATGAGTCCTGAAGGGCATATATAGCTTTTATTTCATGCGCGACTTAAACGTCAAATAGACTAAGCGCCTATCGTCGAAAAAAAGTTATTTCTTGATTTCACTAAACTTTTTGATTTTATTATTTTGATTATATTTTATGTATAAGTAAGACCAAATTGTTTTTTATCCAAAAATAGTGCGTCTTAGTATAATTAAACTTGAAGAGATAAATTTAGAGAGATAATAAAACTGCTGTAGATATTACTTATTATTTGATCTTACTAAAGTTTGATTTTATTTTAGAATTATGTACAATTTCTATCATCAAATAGTTTTCTAATTCAAAGATAATCTAAGAAATAAATAATTCTTTTATTAATTGGTTTTCTAAATCTCTCAAATATTCAATAGGTCTATTAAAGTTTTTATATTGGTTAAATATCTTAATGGTAGTTAGATATATAATAAAAATTCAGTTGGTTATATAGTTGTCTAATAAAAAAATAAATTAAATATAAATATTGACAATTAATGAATATAAATAAATAATTTTTATAAAACAAACAAAACATAAGTTAAACATAATTTCGTTGAATTAATAATTTAGCTTGTTGCAAAGTTATTTGGAACGATAACAAAAAATAATAATCAATAAGGCAATCCATCAAACCCTTTCTCATGGCAGCAGTGTATCGTTTTTCTTCCGTTCAAAAGCAATATAATTAATCAGATGCAGCAACTCATCATAACCGATGGATAGAGGCCTTAGCCTGTACCCCTTTTGCCCCACTTACACTGCCACCACTGATGACAAATGACAGCTGTCTGGCAAACTGACATCCTCCCATCAAGCATCGCATAATAAATGGCTTCATTGTTTATCGTCAAATATAAACATGCATTAACCGATCGACATCCTGACAACTGTTTTAATGACTTGGAATATTGTTAACGTTGTCATCGGTTGCCAAACATCGACCATTTCTGGGTACTCTCGTTACCAATTAAAATCAATGTGACCGACAGAGAGAAAACAAAAAAAGAAATTCATAAAAATACCAGTCGGTGTTGATTCAAGATTCAAGGAGTTCAGTTTTAAGTGATATGCCCCGCGGTTAGCAATAAAGTAGCTGAGCTACGTTGTTATCTACACAAATATGATTGATGTTTATATGTTGTTAGTTTTAATTTTGTGACTGGAAATTTATTTTTTATTTTGATAAATTAGCTTTAGAGAATGATGTATTACTAATAGCTAAGAATTTCTATATTGAAATAGCGTGTGAATTTAACATTATTATTACTTATAAAATTTACTATGCATGCGGTTTAAATCAAGAATGTATTTATTACTCATTCCTGAAATATATACTTGTTTATATCTTTTGCTTATAACATGACAGCTCTTAATTGATGCTTTCTAATTTAATGTTGTGTTATATATTTAACTATATAATCAATCATCATCACTGTCACTACAAACTTTTATTCAAATTATTTAATAACCCAGAATTTTAATAGATAATTTTAAAGTTAATCGGAAATATTATTTCCTTCGTGTTCTTTTCAAAGTTAAATTACTTGGGTTGTTTCAAAATTATATATCGGCACATCAAAGTTATTAATTTTTTATTTATTCTATTTTAATAAATTTTCATCATTATTTATATTATTATATTTGAACTCGAAATTTGTTAATTAATTGCAGAAGGAAATATAAGTAAAATGCTTAATTTTGTAAAAACTTTTGAAGAGTAGTTTGAAAGCAAAGTAATAATCATATTTACTCCAAACTTTTTACATAAATTTATAAATATTTTAGCTTTATTAATACTATAGCGAAATTTAAAAATAAGTGATGAATCGTCTGGAAAATGGCGTTAATTAAATGTCTGCAAACAATCAATTACTCCATGCCGGGGAGTTTTTAGCTTTACCGTTAATATTGCAGCAAAAACAAAACAAAACCAAACTTTACTTATTATATTGTTCTAAACATAAACCATTTGTTAATTAATAAAACTAATATTTAAATAAAAAAAATGCTATTAAAATAAAATAAAATTACTTTTTTCTATAATTTTTATAAACTTTGTTGTTAAAAAAGTATTTTTTTATATAGTTTTAACATATAATTAGATTCATGCAATGAAAAAAACATAAGCAAATAAATATATGTAAAACAAAAAGTTATTTAAAAAAATTTGACTAAGTTGCATACCCCGGGAATTTGAATAATGTCATTTCTAGTTAAAAAAGCTTAATTTTTTTATTATTATATTCCTGCCTCTGCCTCTCTGGAATAAAAACTGATGCAACTTTTGTTTTACTTAAATAATTGGAAACTAATTCTTTAAATGTTTACTTGTTGATTATTGCAAGAAAAATAAATTCTATTCATTTAAAATTATACTTGTTTTTTCTTCCTTAACAGCGATGGGCGTCGGGCAAATAACAAAGGATTCCCATTAATGAAGGGCCTAAACTATTTAAAAAATAAGGTAATACTATTATTTTTGTTCCCTAAATATTTAATAAATTTCCAGAATAGTTGCTACTTTATTTGCTAATTAAGTTCAATTTTCTGGAAATAAGGCATTATATATTCAAAATTATTTTAATACCTATATCATATTTTCATCTCATTTTATTATTTAACTGATTGAATATTCTGTCTGTTCTCGATGAATCATTTTAATATAACAATAACAGAATTGTTAAAAATTGAAAATATATTTCAGAATTACAGAATAAATTTGAAAATGTGATATACTACGTCATTATACTGGTTTGTACTATTTCCGTTATTAATAGAGTGTTAAATAAGGAGCAGACATCGTTGTGAGCGTCGGCTGTCGCTGTCCCGAGATAATAATTAATTTGTAATTAGAATTTAATGTAGCTACACGAGCTTGGGAGTAATTTACGAGGGACCGTGGAGCCGTCGAGCACTGACGTCACTCAGGTGTGGAAATGATTGTGTGAAATGCGCCAACCAATTCTATGCTTTTGCTTTAGTACCTACATTCTGTGAAACGATTGTGTTTAATGAAAATCATGATTGTTACAGAAAATAAATTTCATTTACGATATTTAGATTTTATTTGTTGATATTTTTTAACTGTTCTCTTATAGTGTGAACTAGATTTTAAATTAAGATATCCAATTATATTTATTCTTCCTACTATGTTAAATGCTTACGATTGTTTGTACTTAATTTATTTTATGCCCATAAAAAAACTTAATATATTCTAATGTTTATGTTGTTATTGTATGTTTAAATAAGTTTCTTTTAAAATGACTTTTATAAGGATTGAAGGGAATTGATTTAAATGTTCGAATATAAAATTTATGTTTAATATTCTATTTCATTTAATTTGTAAAAATAAAATCTTCCGAGGTAAAATTTGTAAATATACATCCTGATCCATGGTGATGGCACAGTAAGGCTGCGGGCATACAGTCGTTGTATGCTGGCCAGCTCGGCCATCACCACGCCTTATAATTACGACTTCCCGACTAAATGGGTTCGCTGTCAGCTCGCACCTTCATTTGTCTTCGGCGGCTGCCGCCGTGGGCACAGCGGAGCGGGACACCCGCCAGATGCTTATCGCTAATGACGGCCCAACACCGTCACCGCCACGTATTCTGTCACTTCTTCGTTTCTACAACAAACGTGAAGAATTCAAACTCACTTTCTAATGTATATATGGCTATTTACTTGACATATGAACGTTAAACTGCTATGGCTCATTTGTTACATTTTCGGTAAACATTAACAAATAGATTAGGAATTTATTAAAGGAAAATGAATTAAAAAATAACTAACATTATTTGAAATTAGTTGTCATTATCAGGGCCGTAACTAGAATTTTGTGGGCCCTGGACAAGACATTCAAATTACCCACACTCCTTTAATAATTATTAAAAAAAAAACTTATCATACATATACGATAGTTCTGAAACTAATGTTCTTTAATTTTTTTAAGTTTGGTTACAATCCTAATAAATAAACACAAAATCATTATTCTTTCAATTTTTTCTGCCCGTAATTTTAATTCCGTTTAATATTTATAAAAAAAAATTAAATAAAATAAATTAAAACATCATAAATTTATTAAAATTGCATTCTTTCCCCGAAAATTCATGAATTAAATCATTAAGAAATGTTTTTTTAGAGACTCTTCTATGCACCCTTCAATCTGGACCTTAGGAAAGTACCCCTGTTGCCCCTGCCTAATAACGACCCTTGTCAGGGTCATATAATTCATTTTGTATTATGATATAAATTATAATGGAACCTATATATTGCAAGAATTTTTATAATACTTATAATATTAAAAAATGTNTTTTCATTCATTGTAAATAAGTTGTTATTATTCATTTTCAAAAAGCATAATAAATAGTATCAGAGTTTATAGATTCAATGTAAATATGTATTTATTTATATTGATTTTACAATTTTAGAGTTTGCTTCTTTATGCAGTAATTAAATAATGTATAGTTATTTATTTAAACATTATAAACAAATTAAAAGAGCATAGTAACAAAAAAATTGGTTAGAAATTAATCAAATATTTATAAAAAACATTTTTTTTTTTTTTTCGTAAGTAATGAAATGATTTTAGAAAAATGAATCATTTAGGCTTATTAATTGTATCTTGAGCAATCTAAGAAATCTAAAATTTTAATTAAGTGCCAAAATGAAGTTCGTGATATAGTCTAAAATATAGCAGTGAACGTCATTTGATCATTTTCGAAGACCTTTATCCTTTATCCTTTGAACAGCAAAGCAACGAAGAGAACATTGTATAAAGAAGAAAAGCAGAGCGAAACTGGCATGGCATTGGCATGCAGTGACAATGTTTCCGCTCGGTTTATGAATATTGATGCAACATCCTAAAAGGGCAATTAACACTCGGCGAGCAACGAGCAACCGAGGGTAAGCGTTACAGACACAAGAGCAAGAGTAAACGGGTAAGGGGTTAGCAAAGGGTTAGAGAACGCGAGTGAGCGAGATTGCAATCCAGCTCATTAGCAAGGAAGGTTGGCGTGCGGTCGCAGCTAATGACGTCACGGCGCGCTCGATGTACTATACAATACTATGTTAGATGTGTAGTAGTGTATGTATGACGGTGTTCTGCACGTTTTGCTCTCGTTACTCATTAGTGAGGTGCGGTGCGAACCGCGAACCTGAGGTTAATTACTCTGGATCTTGGCAGGCTGTACATGTCGAGTGAACGCTTAACACTCAACAACACAAACGCTGTTTGTTGGAGGTATACAATATGATACGATGGAAAGCGACGTGAGGAATATATATGTTCCTATACAGGTATAAATTGTTAGTGTATAGTCTAATTATATCTTTCAAAGAATAACTAATTTTAAAGTCACCTGAAATTTAAATAAAATCATGAAGAATCGAAAACTAAGACAGGTATTAAAAAACGGTCTTCGGCATTGCATTTGCCGTTAAATTGTATATTTTATTATGTAAAGTCCAGCCATACTTAAAATTAGTTCTTTTTTTTTTAAAGAAAGACTATAATCTTGCAATTTTTACTGATATTAAGCATTTTTACATTTTTTTGCAATTTCTCGAAAACTAAGACACATATTAATAAACGGTCTTCGACACTGCATTCGCCGTTAAATTGTCTATTATAGTGTACAAAGTCCAGACATACTTAAAATTAGTCTATTTTTAAGAAAAAAAGAAGCCTATAACTTAACGAATTTTACTGCTTCTATGCTTTTTTTTAGTTTTTTTGTGAATTTTTCGAAAACTAAAATAAATATTAAAAAAACAGTCTTCGGCATTGCATTATTATATTATTAATTTTTTTTTTTTTAATTTTTCATCAAAATATTTTATATCTTATTCATGATACCTTAAGAAGGAATATATTAAAAAGTGTCTTTCAGACATAATACGAATATAATTTTTCTAAAACTTTCATGTTGCTAAATACTAATTTTAAACTTCATTAAAATCATACTAGAAGTTATAAATAGTTAATATATTTGCCTGAAAAATGGAGTTATAAAAATAGTATATTTTGGCGCCGGGGTGATTACAACTGAAATTATTAAAATTACAAGATAAAAATTTTCCTAACTTATTATTTCTTTGTTTTCTTCCCTTAGCTTGAATCTTACTTAGAATGTATATAATGTTATTAAAAGAGAAAATATGAGTATAGTTACAATATTTTTTTCTATTTTTGTAAACATTGTTATAAACTAGGCATTTACTTTAATAAAATTATAAGTTTCCTTGGTGCATACTAAGACAAAAACAATTAAAAATAAAATATTTGTAAATAGCATAAATCATCTATGATTTAATAGCAAAATATTCCCCGGCAATTTAAAAAAGATTTCATTTCTAAATTATTCGAAAACTAATATACATATAAGGATAAATTTTATAAATAAATAAAAATAATGAAATCATTTTTTAAATAAAGTCGAAATTCATCAAATCCCGCCTTAAAAAAAATTCCCTAAAATAGGCAATTTTTTTGCAAAAATCGCTGGACTATATTACAGCGATTTTTAGCGATTTGCAACATTTCAGCTTTTTGAGAATATATTGCAAAATATTTGTGCTATTGAACTGAAAATTTGGAAATTTGTGTTTCATAATATTCTTAATGTAATACCTCCTTCGGAAATAATTTCCTAAAATAGGCCATTTT
Source organism: Pogonus chalceus (assembly GCA_002278615.1). Lineage (NCBI taxonomy): Eukaryota > Metazoa > Arthropoda > Insecta > Coleoptera > Carabidae > Pogonus > Pogonus chalceus. Next base: position 265 of record NEEE01004593.1, on the reverse strand, counting down.
TTGCAAAAATCGCGATTTTCAGCGATTTGCAACCTTTTAGGTTTTTGAGAATATATTGCAATATAATTGGGCTATTCAGCTGAAACTTTGGAAATACTTATAATATTTCTAATAAAATGATAATTTGGATAAAATACAGCGATTTTATACAAATTTAAAACTTAAAAATCTATTCAGGAAATTGCGCTATTAAGCTTTAGTGATTGGGCTATTAAACTAAATTTTAAATATACTTAACCCTACCTATGTGAAGCATCACCTTGAC
>NEEE01004619.1:28015-40921 GCA_002278615.1 Pogonus chalceus | reverse complement strand
AAAAAAAAACACGAAACGATATTGCAATTCAGTTACCACCAGTTTATATTTAAATAAACAAATTTTAAATAATATTGTGTTCATCAATTTATCAGTCAATCATTAATGATTAATAATAAACTAAGATTACAATCAAATAAATGATAATTATGCCGATATTTTAGATATTCAATTAATTTTTTAATCCGGTAATAACTGATCAAGTCTAGATAAATTTAATACAACGAAGTACGTGATTTATTAAATTTTATACAAGTCTTTACTGGTACATCATTAATTATACGCGAATATTGGAAAATTAGATCAAGGTTTATGTAAATTTAAGACGAAAATTGGAAAATGATAATACACTTTTATTACAGATAAGGAAAATTAACGACATGAACTAAAAATAAAAGAAAATTCTATAGTTTAGGTTATAAATATTTATAAATGAAAATATTGATTGAAAAGCGGTGGAAATCTTTTTTTTTTTTGACAATACAACTGAAAATAATTATTTTATGTTACAAATTTAATGGAAGAAACTGTCAGCTCTCAGAGAATAATATATTCTGTAACAAGTTTGGAATGAAGCATATTCAGTTCGAGTGGAAGGTTTGTTACACGAGTACGGAATATCCATTCCAAACATGTAACAGAATATACTTTCTCTGAAACTTTTGATGTAGTGAATTAAAAAAAAAAAGTATACTCAAGAGGAATAATAAAAATTATTAATTATTGTTTTGTGATAATTTTTTAAAAGCTACTAATTATCGCCATGTATGTCTATTCCATCACTAGTGAAAGAATAATTCCGCAGTGTTGAAGAATGTTGCCATTCTACAATTAAAATTTTTTTTTATTTAAAATAATAAAATCAATCAAATAGTTAATATAATAATAAAAAAAATTAAAATATGAATTTAATAAATAAAAGAAAATACTAAATATATCTCCAAATATTTTTAAAAAGCGTTACTCATCTAAGATTCCACAAGAAAATGCATCCAATTATAAACTGCAAGCTATTTAAAAACTGACAACAGCTATCCAGTTAGGACATTTAATTAATTAAGTTAAAAAATAACATGTTTTTGTCACCGAAATATATTTCACCGGCCTTGGCATTGATATTTTTATTTAGTTTAAACATCAAACTTAGTTGGCTTTTTATTTGGATTAGTTTCTAAAATGGATGACAAGGATTCATTTGAAATGTCAACGATCGCATTTTTATATTTCTACTAGAATAGATTTCTTAATTTAAACATTTACTGCATAACAAATGCAATAATATATGCATTATTTTTAGTTTTTATTGTAAATACATTTGTAGTAAACGATAAAAATTCGGTTTTTATTTGGCAGATGAATTAACAAACCAGACATAATTAAGTTTATGAGTCTGTCATTCACTGGAAGAAAATTGGCGCCAAATATCTATTTTAATCTTAATATTACATCGCGTTAGCCAAGTATTTTGCAAATATAATTTTTGTTTTTTGGAGAATTGTCAAAAATGTTTTTATTTTTTATTTTAGTCAATATTTTGTTAAAATATTTAATAACAGGCTAGAAATATGATTTTCTGTTATAAAAAGAAGTTATTTTATCGTACTATTGTTGCAATACTATTCAAAACAATATGAATTATTTATAAATAAATGTAGTAGGCTTTGATATTTAGAGAGAGATGAAAAATACATCCTTAAATGTATAAAACGTAGAAAGGAAATGCAGTTGGTTAGTGGAAAATTCCACGCGCAAATTTTACTAGACATGCGCATCTATTTCCGTATACACAGCGAACCAGACAAATATTCAACATGACTCACAACAACCAGTATATATGTTCTATTGACACTATAATTAACGAATGGAACACTGGATTCAGGTCAACTGTACCGGTATATTGTGATTTATTATAAATTTCATTTAATTCGTTCAGAAAAAAATGCTTTAAAATGAAAAGTTCAATGAATACTTTTTAGGTTAAATAAATGAAAGACAGGTTTTAATTTATATTGTATATGTTTATATTTTAAAAATGTTTTTAGATAACAAACTTAATATTAAATACATAAATCTTTATTTCATACATCGACATTTTGATCTTAAGCGTTTTTATAATATATGTTTAGGGTCAATTAGGCCCCATTGTAAGCGAAGCTTTATTTTCGACAATTTTGTCGATTTTAACGATATAAAATACAACTATTGATTTTGCTACAATTTTCTGTATTCTACATACATGATCAATTTAATTATTGTTAATTTATTTATTTACTTGGAATGTAATATGATTCCTAATCAATTTGTCAATTACATTTTTGAATTTTACTAATTTGAATAAAGTATACAAAAAAAAATGAAATTTTGAGTAGTAGCATTTATGACTGATATTTTTTGCAGTCTTTTCATATAAGTAATTTGACTTAACAATTAAAAATAAATAAAATAATACATATAATAATTATAATTAGATAATACAATAATATTATGTCGCGCGCCTTTTTTGCGGCATGTATACATACAATTACTTACATATATGAATAATGCACTTTAACAACAGTGGCGTAGCAATGAAATTTTACTATTTACTTTTAAATGCTGTTAAATAAAAGTTGCTAGGTAGCTACACTGCTGTAGGGCAGTAAACATGTAGTAAGTAGACAATGTTCAATTAAAAAGAGACTTCCGCGTTCTTTTGTATTTAGATTTTCTGAGACTTTTAAGAAATAATCGGTATAATATAGGCAGAGAAGCTTGTAAAGTTTACAAGAGCTGCACAGTCTTCAAAATACAAATAAATCAAGTTTCATACCACATACAATTATCACAGGTTGACACGTTGCTGATGTACCTGACCACTGTACATGGTGCAGTGTTTGGTGCTAGAACGCACCCGTTACCGCTAGCAACTAAATGGGGCCCCCGCGGGCAGCGAGGCGGAGCGCGACTTGTCGGGCACGGCGACGGGCTGCGACCGGGGAGCCGATGGAACATCCCCTGCCGCGGGACTACAGCCTCATGAAGATCCGTTAGCATTACTGTCCTTATGCCTCAAAGAACGTTTCAATTTGTCCACCAAACGGTTATGAAACTTATTCAAACTTGACTGTGAACCAGATTTTGGCGGTGATGAACTCTGCGACTTGCATGGTGACTGCAAGCTGGTTTGAGATGTCCGTGAACTAGCGCGGGAGTATTGTCGCGAGGACATGTTCACTGGAACGCTGCGATGTGCTGGGCTGCCTACGATGAAGTCGGAACCAGGTGAGGTCGATAAACTTGGACCCTCTGACTTGCATTCGGACACTTTGCGGGAACGGCACATTTGTGGATTCGAACACTCGCTGCTACGCCGGGAACGATTGGACTTGTAGATGTCCCAATCATTTTTCACTACAGGCATCATAAAAGCCATCTCGAAGAAATTCTAGAATATTCTTTACTTGCAGAATAAAATAAATATGACACTTTAAACAGTATCAAATTTTCAAGAAGTTTTTTAGGATCAATTGAACACTATAAATATTATTTATTATATTTATTTATAATAGTATACAATTAATTTATAGATATTTAATAAGAAAATTATTGAACTAGACAATTTTTTTATTCAACTGTCAACACTTCAACACGTGTATTTGTTGTCTTTATGTACAACCCATATGCAATGTGCAACAACCACGTTACGATTCTTATATATCTAAAACTCTAGGCAGCACTCTTTGATTTGATTGGTTATTTAATTAGAGTGGGGATAAACTAGTCTTTGAATCACGAGTTTCAAAAGTTGGACTTTGAAACTTTAGAGACATCTGCATATAAATAGCGTAACCGTTTATTTAAAACTGCATCAACAATACACTTAATTATTTTTTATTTAAACCAATTATTAATTTACATAAATAAATATCATTACAAAGAATAACTAAATATTTATACATATATAAAAACATTAAATATATATATTTATTTATAAGCAATTGGTACCACTGAAAAGAATGACGTTTGCATATCTTCAAAAGTACACATAACCTTAGTTTTGTATCTCAAAATAATCGTATCATCGTAAGTTTATATTTCGTTATTATAAATCTAATATTTATTTTACGATGAGTGCGTTAAATAACGTCTCTGCTTTGTATAAACAATTAAAACAAGAATGGAGTTCTTCTAAAACTAATTTAACTAAATGCGGTAAATTATTGGAAGATCTAAAAGTAAGTTTCTTTATTTATCAAAAAAATATTTGCATATTTAAATACTTTTTATTATATAGATTGGTTTAACTAGTTTAATGTTTTTACCAACATCTTATTCGGCCGCTTCACAACAAGAACTTTTAATTGCTCGCGATGTTCTTGAAATAGGTGCTCAATGGAGTATTGAAACAAAAGATATACCATCATTCGAAAGATATATGTCTCAATTAAAATGCTATTACTTCGATTATAATTCACAATTACCTGAATCTGCGTTTAAATATCAATTACTTGGTTTGAATTTATTATTTTTGCTATCACAAAATCGTGTAGCTGAATTTCATACAGAATTAGAATTATTACCATCAGATAGAATTCAAAGTGATGTTTATATAAGGCATCCATTATCTTTGGAACAATATTTGATTGAAGGAAGTTATAATAAGGTATTAATTTAATATAATTAAATTAACCATAGAGTTAATGTATTTCATTTTATAGATTTTCTTAGCTAAAGGTAATGTACCAGCGAAAAATTATAATTTCTTTATGGATATTTTATTAGACACAATTAGAGGAGAAATCGCAGTTTGTTTAGAAAAAGCTTACGAAAAAATTTCTTTAAAAGAAGCTGCACGTATGTTATATATGCCAAATTTACAAAGCATTCGTGATTATGGCGCAAAGGTATACCATAAAAAATTAAGTTTTTGCGGTAAATAATGTAAATATATTTTTTAGAAAAACTGGAAACTTGGAAAAGATAATTTCTTCCATTTTGCACCTGAAATTAAAAAACAAGATGATCCAATTCCATCTATGGAATTAGCCGAACAAGCACTTTTATACGCTAGAGAACTTGAAATGATTGTCTAAGAACTCATTAATTTAGTTTATAATTTCATAATTTAACAACAAAAATTCTTTAAAAAAATCATTTATTGTAATTATTATTTTTTTTTACAATAGTATTTTGTCAAAAAATGTACTAATTCATTTTAAAACATTATTTACATACAATAAAAATATTTAATTCTTAATTGTACAATCAAATTGTTGCCACATATTAGAAAATTCCAGCACTCTTGATTTTTGTAGTTCAAATTTCTCATTATGTTGTTTCCGCCACTTGCTATGATGTAAATCTAAAATACCGCCGATTATTTCCGGAGCGAAAAACTTCGAAAAATATCTATTATCTTCTATAACATGCGCGAATCCTTCAGTCATACCGAAAGATACGAAAAAATATGGCAGACCTTTCGGAACGGCTTTGCGAACATCTTTCCCGGATAAATTAATAACTTTTTTATTTATTGTCCATTCGGTTTCACACTCATCGATAGCTTTTTTAAAATAAATTGGCGCTAAGTCGCCTTGTTCTTTCGGAATTGGAACGCAGTGTAATATCATATGTGCGTATGAGTTTGCGTTTAATACAGTTTCGTAAAAAATTATATCTTTATCTTGTGATAAAAACATATTTGTAAGTGATTTTCGGAAATCTTGCATTTCCGACCATTCGTTTTCGTCTAATTGTGTTGAACATGATACATGTCTTGTGGGAATTAATAAACAATGACCTTCGGTTAATGGTTCATGAGGAGGTAAGCTTAAATAAACAGTTTCTCCTAAAGAAACCATTAAATGTTTCGGCATTGATTCAGATTGAATACATTGTTGGCAATTATCTAAAGAATTACTCATTCTTTGATGTTCTCTTATTGCTTTATCTCTTTCTTTTTGGATGGACTTTTCACTAGTTTTTTCATTTCGTATTTTATCCATAAATACATCATCTAAATCATCCATTTTTGCTACTTTAGCTGTTAATTTAATAAATTCTGCGTCTTGATGTTCGTTTGAATTAAATCTTTCTTTTTCGAACATTTGTTTAAGATTATATTTATCATCGTCTGCATAATATTTTTGTCTTTTACCAGTATCGTGCGTATCAACACGTTTCTTACGTTTATTTTTATCTGTTTCCGGCATATCTAATGGCTTCGAGAAACCTTTTGAGTCTGTGCGGAATAATAAAACATTTTCTTCATCGTCATTCTCAACTGGTGTATTTTTACGCGCTTCTCTAGCACGTTCTAATTTTTCTTGAAGTTCTTTAACTTTATCTGTGTTTCCTAATATTTCTGCTTTAACAATTTTAGCAGCGATTTCATTCATTTCTTTATCTGTTAAAAATTCAGAAGATTTTGTAATTGTTTCAGTTTTAGTAGGTTCTTGCTTTGGTGGACTATCATTTGTATAAATATAATCTGAAGTAGAAGCTTCGTACGTAACTTTAACTGATTCAGGTGAAGATTTACGCCAACTTGATTTACTTTTATTAGAATATTCTTCTCTTGTATCGGGTGATTTTTTTCGCCAGCTTGAATGCGATTTGGTGGAATACCTGTCTTCAGATTTGTATCTGTCGCGATTATCTGATTCTGGTGATTTTTTCCGCCAACTTGGACGAGAATGCCTTGATTTACTGTATGATGAATGATAAGATTTTCTATCATCTTCTTCTGGTCTTAAAAATTTTGGTTTCTGAGATAAAGATGGTAGTCCGTCACCACCACTTTTCCAGTATGGATTTAATTCGCGAGTATTTTTCCTTGGATCATATGTATTTTCTATCTTCTCTTTTTGCTTTGCTTCTTCACGTTCTTTCCGCCGTTCGCTATTTGAAGATGTTGCAAAAAGAGTTGGTAATGACATCCATTCATCTCGTTCGTTTTGATTCGATGTTTCAGTATTCGTTTTCACAGCTGAACTTGTCACTTCTTTTTCGACCCACTCATTGCTTGAAGTTGAATCTGAAGAAATACTTCTACGTCGTTCTTTCTTATGCTTCTTAGATTTCTTTTTGGACTTGTGTTTACCCATGTTTATATTTTAAATAAGGTTATGTATAAGTTCACACGTTAAGTTATTTAATATAAAAATATTATTTAATATTTACGGATAAATATAACAGATGAAGCACATTCTATAATTATTTTTTTATATAAATAATGAAAATTATATATAAATATATTATTAAAACATTAAGTGGCAACATCGCATTATAAAGTCAAAATTAACGTAATGTCACGTAACGTATATAATAATTTAATTGCATATGAAAAGGAATTAAAATTAATTTTATTAGATAGCAATGTTATAAAATAAATACAAATTAATTTTAATTTAAGTAATTAATTAAATTATAAGTTTTCAATGTTTGAAATTGACATACGTCAACGTAAGCATACAGTTTAAGTTGTGTGTAGAATCATGGCTGATCACGTAAATGACAGCTCACAACTTTCGTCGAAATTAAAGAAATTAAGCATAGAAAATAATTGTAATAATGATAATAGTAACTATAATTGTGACAATGATACAGAGAAATGGGGCTTGCCAATGACTGATGTATATAAACTTGCAGTAAGTTTTTACAAAGGTTAGTAAGGTTATGAACTTGTATAAAATTATGTTTATCTTTACTTCCAACTCACCAGACTATTTATTTGTTTATCATAATGTATTATTTATGATTTTGATATTATATGCTGTACGCTTTTAAATAATTTATGAAGTTTGTTATCATGGTTTTAATAAATACGAATTATTATTATTATTTTAGAAAAAGAAGGTAAAGCTATACAATTAAGTTATGAAGATAAATTACAATTAGTAGCATTTTCACAACAAGTAAGTCATGGTCCATTTTCGAGTGCTGTTGCGAAATTACCCCCCTTAGGAGCTTTCGATGTTGTGGGTAGAGATAGAAGGCTTGCTTGGGAACGATTAGGGAATTTATCTTCAGGGCAAGCACGAGCTGGTTTTGTAGAATTATTAAATAGGCGATGTACTCTCTTAGCGCCACATATTGAAGCGCATCGAAGAGAAAAGGAAGAAAAAACTCGTTTAGCGTACGTTAAATATAAATAAATTTAAAAAATATAAGGATGATTTATCAGAGAATTTAATTTATAGCAAAGAGGAGGAAGAACGTAAATTAATTGAAATAGAAGAACAAAGAAGAAAAGAAGAAGAACAACAAAGAATACAAGAACAATTAGAAAAAGAGGAGACAATAAAACGACAAATTCAACAAGCTCTTAACGAGCAAACGTATGATCAATTTCGTGCGTATGCTGAGCAGCAATTTCCTGGTGAACCAGAACGACAAGGAGCTTTAGTGCGTCAACTCCAAGAACAACATTATTTCCAATATATGCAACAATTACAGGTGAATAATAAAATAATTCATCATTATTATAAAATTACAAATAATAATAATATTAGGCATCGCCACAAGCCGAGCAAATACATGATTCACAAACATTCACACCAAAAACAGAAGATGAAACATCAGTTTCTTCCAATGAACAAGCTCCAAGTCCTGCGAGTATGTGGACACGAGCTGATATTCAAGTATTTAAACAAGCTGTTGCTCAAGCCGAAGGCGATGGGGTTGTGCGCGTCGGACATGGGGAAACTGTAACAGTCAGAGTACCTACCCATAGAGAAGGTTCTAGATTATTTTGGGAATTTGCGACAGATCATTACGATATAGGTACTTAAAATATATTAATTTATCAAAAAACAAGAACTAGTGGTAATTTTTTTTGTATAGGATTCGGTGTATATTTCGAATGGGGCGTTCCTAATACAGATCAAGTCTCTGTACATGTCTCAGAAAGTGAAGATGATGATGAGGAATTAGATGAAGATGAATTAGTTGAAGAAGTTATTCCTACTAGTGATATTGAAGCGGGTTCAGGTATAATTTATTTAAAAATTTCACACTGATATCAATTAACTTTTTTTTAAATGTTTTCTTCACATTTTTTATTCCAAACATAAATCAAATTTAAGATAGATCATTTAATAATATACAGCGTTTAATAACTTAAGTTTAGAGATAGCGTAATCTATAAAAACGATTTTTAACCGGAAGGCTGCCAAATGTTTTTGATAAGTTTTGAATTTTTTTATCATAATAAATATAACCACTTTTTAAATAAACATTAATTATTATTACAAAAAAGAAGGAGAGATCGCGAAAACATTTAGAGGTTTTAAGGGGGGCCGTAGCTACTAAAAGATTAAAAATAAATATTTATTTTAAGTTATTTCGTGATTCAATTGATATTTTTTCTCGTTTTATTTTAATAATATTAAATATTGTGAAGTTAAAAGTCATTTTACGATCGAAATATATAAATAAAATTTGTGAAGAATTTTTGATGTGCTAAACCTTAACCTTATTTAGAATATTTTATTAGGTACAACAGTGTCTAGACCATTATTAAGCGAAATAGTTCCTGTATTTCGTAGAGATTGTCAAAATGAAGTATACGCCGGCAGTCATACGTATCCAGGACAAGGAGTTTATCTTCTTAAATTTGATAATTCCTATTCATTATGGAGATCAAAAACATTGTATTATAGAGTGTATTATACACATTGAATACTGTAATTTCATTTCTGTTTTTAAGTCTGGTTCATGATTATTTTATTTAAGAACAAACCCGAAATGGTTAAAGACTAGCTGCATTTTTTTATTAGATACTATTTTATTAAACTTTTTTCGTCAATGTAAATTAAATATATTTTTAATCAGACGAAAAAGTCTACCAGATTTATAGGTGCAAAGATTGTTCAAAGATCCTGCTTATAAATGTAGATTACTGTTATTTTAAATAAGTACTTTAAGTTTCGTTAAAATAAGTATTATTTTTTTATTTATTTTTTGTTATACAAATAAAGATTTGTTATTTAAAGTAGGATCTTATATGTTAAATTGTGCAATCGAAAAATTCTATATACAATATAGATTATAAAATTTGTGATTTTATTTAAATTACACTATTAAAAACTTATAAATCAAGACTTTATTTGTTCATTAAGTATTACAAAAATATTTGTATAAATATAATAATTTTTCTTATGATATAAAAATATGTGATTATTATTAAAATATTACATTTAAATGTTTGTATGGCAGTGGAGAATATTACTTAATATTTAATTACCTAATGCTATAATTAACATTATTAATATTCAAGTTGGGGAGATAAGGCGTATTTTAGAGTTACTCTGAACTTAAAATACAGCTAACATTTTTATACTAATATATCCTTAAATCCCAGCCATACTAAAGACAAGAAACTGTCAAATTATTTTTTTAAAGAATATCAAAAATACTAAAGAAAATATTTGACAACTTCGATCAAAAATATTTTAACTTAACTCTTATTATAAATAATATATATTATAAAACTTTTTAAAAATACAACTTTTACGTGTAATATATAAAAAAATGGAATCTTACTAACGTATGGAATAATAATATCACTATTATGTTATACTTGGAATGATATAAAAGTAGCTTACTTGTAGGATAAACTCTTAATACGTTTGATAACAGTTTCATTGTAACTTGTAGTTTTAACTGGACTTAAAGTTAATCTTCGCCGTAGTCCAGGCCTCATATCTCTTACCGGTATCTTTTCGGGTGTTTTATACCGCGATGATGGTTCCAATATGTTGAATTTTGTGCAATCAACAGGTGACCATGTTGCAGGAATAACTCTAGGCCCTCTTTGTTGTATAACCATTTCATCTGGTGATGAGCTTTTCGGCGTAGATTGATTTTCGACAGGGCTTACATTCGTTACATTAGGTAATTGGGATATTTCACCCAATACCTGCCCTCTTCTAATGCCACTTGCATCAGGTGATCCGTCCATCCTAATAAAATAACCACAAAAGTTTTGCAATATTTAACAGTTAATTATCCTAAATCTTACTTTGTATTTTTTCATTAATGTAACTTTTAAATATTCACTATAGTTTTAACAATAAGATTAATATCTTATAATAATAGTTTTCATACATAACACACGGAAAAACACTTTTCAAGTGAAAATTCAGGAGCGGGAGTGTTACTTGTTTCCCGCTTACGATAACGGCTATTTTTATTGATAACAGCGCCAATTGTCAAGCATGCGTCATGTTTGTGTTTACAACTGAAATTTAACTGTCAAAATTCAGCTGATTTGTGACGTAATTCTTGGAAATCATATGTATAATTTTAAGAATTTTTTTTATTATATAAATGAAATGAATATTAATAATACGCATGGACTAGTTTTCATATATTTTAATTAATTTGTGAAGGGAAAATCATATATAAACAAAACAAGTATAAACAGGAAATATTTTTATTGACAATATAAAATAAATTATAGTAACCTGTTCATTTAAGCGATTAAAATAATTAAGATTATAAAATATATACAATTAAAAGAAATAATACAATGGCTAATTTATATATCTTCAATTTCGTCTTCGTCTCCGCCAATCGCACGCCAAAATGCTGCAACAACTTGTTCAGCACAATGTCGTCTATCGCGTAAAGACATTGATTGAACACTTTCTTTAACCATATGTAATCGTTGGAATAAATCACTAAATTCCAATTGATCATCGTCCAACATTAAATTATCAAGCATTTTATCAATATTTGAGGTATTACCCGGATCGATAACTTCGTGATCTATATTATTATATTCGTTAACTTTACTTTTCATTATTAAATTCGACCACATATGAGTTTGTAATGCTTCGATCACTCTTTCAACACCTTTAGTTTCTTTAATAATTTCATCTTCATTCGGAGGTTCGTCATCATTTTGAGAAGGATTTAATTCGATTAATTCAAAACCGTTTTCTAAACACCAACCAATTGCTTTTCGTTTAGATATTTTTGAATTTACGTTAAAAGTATCTGTTATTAAAATTTTTATCTCCGGCTGATGATTATTTAAAAATGATTTCCATTTTGTTAATTCTTCAAGTCCGTTTTCTTTGTTGCAATCAAAATGAACAACAACTGCTTCTACACTATCTTCTAAATATTCCGTATTAGTGTCTATTTCTAATGCGCGAATATTTACTTCGGCGTTGTAATATTTTGTATCGATATTCCAAGAAAATATTGAATTATTTTCTGTTGAAATGTCATTTATTTTTGTACATTCTGATAACATACTTATTATAGAAACTGGTTTTACGCTACTACAGCTTACAACAATTATATTAGGATGTGTATCCATTATTTTATGTTATTTTAAATTTAACTAGACGATAACAAAGAAATGACAGATTATTTTCTATTTTCGTACTGTCAAATTCGCAATATGAAGTTAGGTAGTTTTATTTACGACAGGCATACCAATATAAATTTTACGATATCATCTACACTGTAAAACTTTCGCGACGTATATACTCAGGACCGTATTATTTTAATTGTTCATTATTAAATTGATATAATTACTATTTTATATTTCAATACTTATTATAAATTCATAATTTATTTATAAAATTGAGTTTTTTAATTACGTAAAATATAAATAAAATCATATAAATCTTAATTTATATAACTTACGTCAATATGATGTAATAAATAATACTTCGACCTGATTATCATGGAAGACGTGATATAATACACATAAATCATAAAAAATTATTTTGATTGCATTTTATTAAAGATAAGTTTTAGTAAATGATATTTTTTCGCTTATTCTAAACATAAGAAATAGTTTTTTAGTTCAAGTGTTTGCAGCATTAGAACAAAATATTTGAAATTGACTTTTAGGTAATTTTTGATTTTTAAAAAAATAATATTTATTGTTTTTTAAATAATAATAGT
>NEEE01004596.1:0-11125 GCA_002278615.1 Pogonus chalceus | reverse complement strand
AAATTCATTTGTTTTTTATGAATATTCAATGTTTATTATTTTTATTTTTATAATAATTACAATTAAATGAAGTATTTTTTGAAAGTTTCATATAAAACAATTACTTCAAATATTTTATTTCACCCGTATAAAAAAATTCTAATTTGATTATTTTTCATTGATTTGAAATTTTTTAATTTGTACTTTGACGTCAAAACCATATTACCTTACAGTAACTTGTTTATTTATTTGAAACCAATCGAAAATTAATTAAATTCAGAAATGTTCGCTTGTTAGGTTTCATATTACTGTAAACTACATAAAATGTTTCATTTGTAAATAAAAACAAATTCAACAATTTTTATAAATTAATTTAATTTAATTTTTAAATTTATATATACTTCGCGTTTATTTTTTATGATGAACTGTGACATTTCAGTTGTGTTAAAATTAATTGCATAATTATAATTTCCCATGTTAATTTATCCATATTGTAATAGCCCAAGGGTAAAATGGTTAATTAAATATGTTTTAATAATGTTTTTTATTGTCCCTCCTACAATTAATATTTTATTTTTATAATTATTTTCATTTTGATTAACAAGAAAATTCATAAGAAATTTAAACATACAATTACATTGTCAATTTGAATCATATTATTTCAATTAATAATAACTTGACAAAGTGTATTTAGAATAATGATTCGAATTGACATTGATGCGCTTTAGTTGAAACAAGTAACTACAAGTCCTGACATATAAACAAATGATGCCATTATTTGTTCCTTACAAAATTCAATTTTATACATAACAGAAAACAGTTTCATTTAATATTTTCTACAAAAATGTGGTGGTTTTTAATGTAAATGGAACAAGTTTTAAAAATAAAAAAATACTGCAAAAGTAGAAAGATCATTAAAATATATGAATGTAGATTTTAGAACTCTATTCTAATTACCAACATGCCTAAACATGTTCTATATTTTGGAGCACAATATTGCTTAATGGAACTGAAATTTTCGGGACAATGCATTACTCATTTATAGATCAACGATTAATTTAACTAATTACCACACTAAATGTAGAGATGTAAGCAAATCAATAATAGATAAAGCAAAGTATTTTGTTGCAAAATTATTTTAAATTTTATGAATAAAATTAAATACATATTATAGAAGAACATTAATTTACTTTATATGAATTAATTAAAATCTAATTTGACGACAAGTGGCAATATTGTAAAAAAAGTAATACACTTATAATGCTGTTTATAAAATCATTACAATGTTATATGCACTTAAATGAATTACCGCTTGGCAGATATTAACATGTGTTATAATATATTAAACAGAGATAAATTACAATATAAACCAATACATGTCAGGGCTGGTATTTTAATTATCAATTGTGTTCAAACTGCATTTATATGTTACTTGCATGTATTGAATATTCATTTATAGGTATTATTTTATTTCAACAATTTTCAATTAGACAATTATATATGTATGTAGATAATAGAAAAAACAATTGACAAACATTAAAATAATTTATTTTTGTATTATTCATTGTAAATATATCATCAATATATTTTAAATTACAAGATATTTTTAAAAAAGTTCCTAGTTCTACAAAGTGGACAGAGTGCATTGGTTTTCTTTCAATTTATACTATTAAAGTAACTTAGCTCTGCTACCACGTCAAGGTTGTCTCTTACAAGCGTAACCAGCTGACTAAGCTAGTTTTTCATATGGATTCACATAGAAGGTATTCTAACAATTATAGCAACATTGCGCGCACTCCTAACAATTTTATGCCCAAAATAATTTTAATACAATGCCGAAATATAAAATTATACGATATACGTATATATTCATATATTGTTTTATAATTGACTTGGAATCAATAAATATAAATTTATAAATAATTCTGTTAGTAATTATTGAAAGAATCATAACAAATAATAGCTAGAATCACAAATAAATCAGCAAAATTTTATTGCGTATTTTCTTTTATTTTTGATATGAAAATGTATCATCTTAAGTCAAAAGCATTGTAATTCAATATTATATTATATTTATATATTATTTAAAATAAATTTAGGTTTTTCAATATTCATTATTAGAAATATTTTAAATTTTGCTGTATGGATAATATTTCAATTCACCAAGTAATATGAGCTTGTCAAAATGAAGAAAAATTGAACAGTATTTTTCCATTTCAATATAAATATAATTTTTAAATTTTTTTGTAATTAAAAATTCCTGCTATGTATTTCATTGGAATTATTTTTAAAATGAGTGGAATATCATGTTTGCAATTTACTGGAATTAATATTTTATTCTGAATTGTATAAAAATGTAATTTTTGAGATATTTATATTTTGTTTCTTTTATCAAACAGGCTATTATATCAAACAGATATGATTTTTATCAAATATTTTGTTGATTTTAGAATATATTTTTATTTTTTATTTAAATAAAAAATTAATTAAGCTTTTTACTTATGAACAAAATAAAATATTTTAAAAATTACATACAATATTTTTGATTAAACATATTTCTTTTCAATGATTAAAAAAACTAATTAAAATTTAATAAGGCTTTATTAGCAAAATATAATTTATTGCAACTATTTCCCATGATATATTTTTATTTATATTTACGTATCAAAGTACTAACAAAATTAATAAAGTTTCCTCACATTTTATTTAAATTAAATTTAACTGTTTCCAGCAAAAAACTTTTACACTAAGTAAAAGAATATAAAAATAAAGTTTTGATTAAGTTAAAATTTCTTAAATACACGAAAGAAAACGAAGTTTTTGATGGATAGCTAGATACACTTACATTATTAATTTTTAATAAGCAGAAATGTAATTTACAAACTGTCAAACTGAGGATATTAAAAAATAATTTGTAATCTTATAATATATTTTGTTTTTTTAAGGAAAAAATTATGCAAATTTTTTAATAATGATTATATTGTTTGTAGTTTGATGCTTGAAAATATTAAAATATGTTTACTTTGTAATTGGTATTTACATTCCAAGTAAGAAGAGTGCATTCATTTTGAATACAAACGATATGGAAATATATGCAGCTATATCACAGATTTACAAGTGCACAAAATTATCGTTATAGTTATGCAACTCTACACTTTATAATATATAATACAAATATTTGACTTATAATATCTAGAAAATGTAAACTCATGTTAATTGAAATTTATGCTGATAGTTTCTACATAAAATATAAACTTGAATGTTCTTTTGTTTAACTTAAATTTTTGGAACATAACCTGTAAACAAGTAACCTTTTAGTAGAATAACTGTCATTTTTAAGAAACATTTAAGTGCTATCTAAAATCCTTAAAGTGTTTAAGTCAACTAACGACTATCGTTCATCAGTTGAGTTTATAAGCAAAAAAAGCTGAAGTAGCAGCAGCAGCATTCCAAGTTGATGTGGAAAAATGGCGTCATGATGTACTTAATGTTTAGTCGTGATAAATGACAGCCGTGCAATAACTCAACACTTCTAAACCCGCGGAGAAATTTATATACGACATTTGTCATCATAACGCCATCCTGTAATCACTGCAAAGGCGACACACTACTGTAAATACAGGAGAATTCAGTTAACTGAAATTATTTTTGAGAATTTGTTTTTTCCTACTACAATCAGTTACATACTATTTCACTTTCTTATTTTCACTTCAAAAAAGGTAGTTCCAATTTATAGTCTTCGCCAGGAATCAATGTAATTACTTAATAATCGACATACGTCATCTTTTTAACGCTTAGTTGATATACCTATCAATAATGTGATGTACGTCGTAACTTTATCCAAAAAATTATTTATGCATTATGCACAGTTTCGTGAATATAGCAACAATGGTTTTTCAAGAACACATAAACCGTTTCAGATCACCGGGCGGTACTAAACGGAGAAAATTTTATGATAAATACGACCATCAGAGTATTGTGAAAATTCGCAAATCGTCTTCAATGATTAAAGTAACCATATAGATGATAAAATTTATTATACACGTGATGAGTTTTGTAATAACGATAATAGATTTAATAATAAAAATAATAATCACTATCATTGAAGACGATGAGCCAATATTTATAATACTTTGTAGTTGTATTATATACCATAAAATTTTTCTCCATGTATGGTAACGTACAATGATTACACAATTATATTGTTTCGTGGCGACGACTATAAACATTTTTATAAGTATTCTAAAACATATTATTGGCTTTAAAGATGTGTTTAACATAATTTAAATGAGTTTCATGAAAAATTTGGCGTTCAAATGAAAAAATTAAATAAAATAATGCAAATATTTTATCTTTTTATTAGAAAACTATTAATATTATGTTTTTAAGAAGACATTCTTAATATTATGTTGGTTTTATGAGTACTAAGCCAACATGAATCGTTATAAGAACTGCGAAACTACAGCACCCTATATAAGTTTTTTCAGTTAAGTCAGTAGCAATCCCCATTCCATATTACAACAATGGTTAAAAAAGTCATTGTGAGTTGAATATTTTGGTAATTCCTTTACTGTTGCAATATTTTACGAAAAATTGTGTTTTTTGTTCCTACATAGTTTAACAGTTTTAACATATTTTAAGTTAGAAAATAACATTATTAAGTGTGTTCGTGCAAAGTAAATACTACATTTAAATATAAGAGAAAAATAATTAAGAGTTTTCAAACGAATAGTATTTCATTGAAAGTTTCTAATCTTCGGCTTATTTGTAACCTATTCAAACAATCTTTTACCACGCACACCGTTCGTGTTTCCTGTTAATAATCACAGTAGAATCTTTGTACAGCTGTTTGCCTGAAAAGTTTTAATTATGAAACAAGAACTGTACAAAGAAAAACAATAGAAAAAAAAACTGTACAACTTTAAAAGGAAGTGGTTACAGAGATAAAGACTTGCACTTTGCAAAAAGAGAAGTCATGTTTGGCTGTAAACGGAACGCAACAACGTTGTATCATATAATCCTTGTGTGGTCTGGTAACACTGGCTCAGAAATTACTATTGTACCATGGACATGTTTTCACATGCATGTTGCACCGACGGGAATTGTCAATGTTGCAAAGAAAATATATTACACCACAGATTATAAATAATGCAAACATTCTTCTCTCTTTGCTTTTATTTTTTTAACATTAATATATCGGCCGATGTCTTTTCCTACGTTACAATATTGGCTTGTTCTCTACTACATAATTTGAATTTAGATATTCTCTCAATAAACATCGTAAAAAACGATTTATTGTGAATACATAAATTTTCGTTTTTATTATCTACTGAAAATGCGATCGGCAGCTTCGACACACAAAATAAAAACATTATTTTAATATAAAAGAAATATCAAATAAATTATATTTCATAAAACAAAACAAAAAATAACCCAACAAATGAATTAAACAAAACAAAACTTGTCTAGTACGTCCAAATTCAAACAAAGAATATAAATTATATTTATTAAAACGTTACAAATGAAAACTATTCAACATCAAATTAAATAAAACGTTGCCATAAATTATCTCAAATCTGACATTGTTAAATTCTGTAAATATTTTGGGGATTCCAGCAAAATTTTTGAAATATTTGTATAGTTATTTTCCCACTGGTTGTTTCATATAATAAAAAATTCCTTTTAAAGCAAAAAAAATATGTGTCAGATATGCGTTTTCAGCAGCTCACAAAAACATTTCACATGCCTGCTTTCATTAAAGCGACACTGCAATAAAAACTAAAGTTTTATTATTTTTGTATTCTTTTGTGGTGACTAAAATTTTGTTTTTATATATTTGAATATGTATTTCTGTTTAATTATGTTCTTTTCTGCTGTTCATATTAATTAATTTCAATTTAATGATAGTTTTAAAAACTTGATGTCAATGCGGGAAAAGATATTGGCTTCTTGGCCTTACTTTTTTTTAATATATATATATATATATATACATATTTTGTTTTATTTAAATCTTAAAGTTTGAAAAATATATATTAATGATTTTTGTTTTTATATTTGCGTAATAAAAGACGCTACAATAATTGTTAAAAGTATTTCACAAAGAATAAAATTAAAATAATTTGATACGGAGTGTAAAAATCTGTTCACTTGAACAAAATAAAATTGGTTTAACGTATGAGAAGAAATTGAATAGTTCATAGCACTGAATATTTCGTGGCAACGCAGACAGAGTGAGTGAACCCAATTTACACATTCACAAATAGAATTTCCACACATACTAGAGCATTGTCTGTTCTGTAGTGCTTTAATATAATGATTCAATTCGTCGTTTTGATTTCGAGTGTCGACAGATCGTATAAATTGTAGCGATAATAGAAGTGGACGGCAGAAACCGAGCATTCAAGTAGCGTAAAATTGAATCAGAAAGTTCTCGAAGCGAAAAGCGACAAGCAATCGTCTTATGATACGTTTCTTTCCAGATGCTGCCGATGCTCTATATGGGGATTGCTGCCCGTCAAAATTAAAAATACTGTCATTCTCAGCTGTACTCTTTCAACCTAGTTCAGGTAAGTTCTTCTTTTTCATATTATCGTTATTTATTTTTACTTCATAAAAATTTATAATCAATATTGGCTTCGGTATAAATAAAACAAGATTCTCCAAACATTTAAAAATTGTTTTTATATAGAAAAATGAAAAGATAACATTATATTATTAAGTATTAAGGGTAGATATGTTTTGTTGTAACACTAATTAAAGATTAATTACAAAAAAAGCAATTATT
Source organism: Pogonus chalceus (assembly GCA_002278615.1). Taxonomy (NCBI): domain Eukaryota; kingdom Metazoa; phylum Arthropoda; class Insecta; order Coleoptera; family Carabidae; genus Pogonus; species Pogonus chalceus. The sequence goes on along the minus strand of NEEE01004596.1, from coordinate 4,362 downwards.
TTATTAAAATATGTTAGAATAGGATTCAAAATAATAAACTAAAATACTGTATAATCTTAAATAATGTGTGCCAACTTTTATTTATTATGTTTTATCAAATAATGCATATATAGTTGAGGCCACGAAACAATGTAATTGCATAATAATAAGTAGATATTTACTTCGACATATGTTATTGTTTTTCATCTTTTTAACGCTTCGTTGACATGTTAATAATGTGAAGTACGTCTCAATTTTATTCGAAAAATTACATTAATTACTTTTTTACAAAGCGTTCGTGTATATAGCAACAACGGCTTTTTCGAAACCCGTTCAGATCGCGAGGTGCAATAATTATGCAATTACATTGTTTTGTGGCCCCGACCATAGACGCAGTTAATGTTAAAACATATTTTCAATATATGTAAAAAATCTTTTATTTCATCGAAATTTAATATTAAAAAAATAGGAACAAAGAAGAAAACAAAGTAATGCTTAATTTAAACAGATTTAATATTTTAAAGCAGATAAAAGCAGATTGTTGTGGGAACTAACGTTCTATGCAATATAAATAAATAAATAAGGAGTTTTTTGTTTTAATTTTAAATAAAATTTTTATACCATTAGCCTCTTATTATTTATTAACCAAAAATTATTAATGCAGGATAGAGTTTTGAAGTAATTCTATTGTTAAAAGTAAAAAAACCTATTATATACTTCAGCAGTAAAAAATTTCCGGTATATATTTAAAGAATATTAAAGTTTTAACTATTTTTATTGTTCAGGACATATACTAAAGATATTTTTAAGCATCCATTTGCGTGACTACATTATAAGATCAAAATAATGGAAGGCAATCTTCTTAAAACTTTGTAATATGCATGAATTTGACGTTTAGTCTTGTAAGTTGAACGACAACTTCAATAAACTTTATACAGCACAAGGTTTTAACTACAGTGGTTGGCTTCGTTCTTCTTTAATGAAATCAAATTGAAAACGAGGTACCAAGTACTTTTGTATTTTTTTTTTTCATAAATATGTTCATTATTATATTTTTTCTTTTGTTGAAAAATTTTCAACTCAGTTATAATACGGATCCTATATTATTATGAAGTAATATCTACATCTACTTTGTTAGCAGTCATTGCTCAGAAGAATAATTATACCGTTGGCTGTGCATCGTATTTACGCGTAAAATTCACTAGGTATCGAATTTTTTTTTTGTATTTTATTATCATTTAACATTTATTTAAATACACGAAGCTATATTTAGAAACCATTTTTATTAACTAAATTAATTCAAACAATTTGCTTATATTTTTATATAAAAGAAAAAATATCAAGAAGACCAAGCTTCGCTCGAAATTATGATAAGCTTTTATTTTTAACACAAAATCTTAATTATAAATAATAAAAATTTAAAAATTCAAGTCTTTGAGGTAGCAATGGTATATTTTTTATTTATATTTAAGTCTTTCGATATATTTATTAAATTGTGCAATTAATATTTTATCTCTCATCTAAACATTCAATTTTTGAACACTCATCAAGAAATATAAAAGAGAAAACTGTAACAAAGGGCCTAACAGAACATTTCTTGAGAAATCGAGTACATACATATACATAGGTATGTAGACATATAAATTGCACATTTAAATATAAAATAAAAATATCAATACAAGATACATAGAAATTGTTATTTTGATTCTTAAAATAAACAATTTGTTTATGCTGAAGTGCAGACCTAATATATATCAGATATTTTTCAAACTTATTATTATTAGTGAAATGTACAAGTTAAAACAAGTAATTTGTATACAAAACAGAATCCTTGTACATTATTGTATAAAATTTGTAATCTGAGACAAAGCGAAGCAAAATCAGAATCACAAACTACATCATTTTACACAAGTCACGTGTCCAGGAACTGTGCCAAGAGCTTGTCGGTGGCTGATTCTCTGTACCGGATGCAAATGTGCGCTAATAGGGACGAATCGGAACTGGTTAACGACGGTGCAGCACCACACGAGACTTCATCCTGTTCCTCCACTTCATAGAAGCTCAATACGAGTGTTAAACATCACCGCATGGTATTCCTGCTTTTACTGCAGCAATGTTGTATTGTGTTGTTAGCGTGGTCTGTACGTAACCTCACATTGCGTGCTTCTCTACGTTCCATTCTGTTTTGTAACGTGGCGCGAATCATGCCTGGTGTGTGCGAGTAAGCGTGGACCTCGATGCGGAAGCAATTTACATGCAAAGTGACTTGATTAATAACTGTGAAACAAGCTTTTCAAGTTGCGAGATGATTTACTTGTTACATACACGGATGCTAAGGAGATGAACTCCAGTATTGTCTAGGTTACGATTCTTGTAACTGCTTGAATGTACAAAATTTCTCTTCATCTCACTGCTTTGTTTCTAATATAACACTTACAAACTATAATGAATAATTAAACCATTTCTTTATAAAACTTTTCAATTTAACAATTAAAGTTTTAAAACAAACTTATCTAGATTAAAAATAAAAAAGATCCGATGAGTTTTCCACTGAAATAATTAAATAAAGTCAAATAATACTGATGTGAGTCGATAACGGAAACACGTACTTGAAAGTTAACTGTACGGTAACAAACATGTGGATTGCGAAAGTCGACAAATTTTGTCGAATTAATTTGGCGAATAAAGTTTCCGGGGTCTGCTTTCGACTGGCCACACATCAAAAGCCAGTAAAGTTTGTCTTTTTTAATTGCAAGCGTAATATGGCGCAAAGGGGCTCGCTAAAATCTGGAACATAAAATTAATGGTTTCATTTTAAAGTGAACGATTTTTTTTACTTTGTTACTCTGATTTTTATTTTATTCAAAGGGTTTAAAGTTTTAATGATGTTCGGAGATTTTTGATTTATAATTCTTCTGATATTTGGTAATTTCTTTGTAATGAATAATTGCTGCAGTACTTGTGAAATAATATATTGAATGTAACCAGCTAACAAGGAGTATAAGTTTGAAGCACAAAGCTTTCAAGTAATAACAAGAACAAGGTTACATTTCGACGAACTCATTCACTTGAACAATTGAAATTCAGAATGCTCTATGACCTTCAAAGCTACATTTATTCAGATGTGTACCTATAACACTTTCCCTATAGGTACATTATTCATGTGCCACTGAATTCCTATAAGGAAAACTGGTTCCTTGTACATGAAATGTCACACAGAAAGGGACATTCTTATCGGCGATATGGATGGATGAACACACTTGCTCCAACAATATTTTGCGGATTCCCACGCACACTATGCTTATATAAGAGAATCCTATATATTGGTTCTAAGAAATATTTTATTACGCTTGCGAATAGATTGATGGAGACAAATAAAGTATCAAATGAAGTAGATAAACTTCAAATTGGTTGTTCTTTAATTGTTCATAAATTGCTGAAGTTTTAATCTCAAGTTATTAACCTAAGGTCTTAAAATTAATGCACAAGATTATTTCAAGAAAAGGATTTAAGAAATTATCTACAGGTTTTGCATTTTGTGTATGATCTCATATCCTTTCTGAACTAGACTCATTGAGTCACAGTTTTTTTTACTTCTATACTCTCGCACAGTGGTCTCAAAGTCCGAAAACTTGATCAAAAGATGAGAAATCGTCTGAATTATATGAAAATTAGTATATAAAAGTTTTCAGGTGTCTTATTAAGATTCTGAATTTAAAATTATAAAAAACTTAGCCATGCCGATTAGAATATTGAATAAATGCAACATTTATTTAAAGTGCAAATGTAGCCAGCTTATAGCATTTGATTATGATTGTAATAAAGAGAAATTGCTCTATTTCTCATTTTGACAATAGGACAGGATTGAACAAGTGACGCTAAGTTCGAAATTACGTCAAAATAAGCTAAGATTTGTGGGTTACCTCGCTTGTCTACTCTCTCCTTTAAATAAATACGCTATGAAATCATACCAATAAGCAAAGACAGCTCAAAAGTAGCTCAAATATAGTTGGGTTCATAAACTCAATATTTTATCTGACTAACATAAATAATATAATGTAAAATGAATTTTACTTGATAATAATCACAAGAGATTAATTCTGAGCGCATATCAATACATGTTGAATGAAATAATTATCATACCATTAATAATAAATTAATATTTAGTAAATTTCGATGAACTACGTATGTACTGTTAGTAATATCGTCATTTAATAGTCTAATGCTTTAATTAAATTACTTAGCTAATGGAAGTGCATCGCGCAGAAGAAGCAATGGTTCTATACAGATCAGGCTAATTGTGATAATGATATAAAATTATCAAATTGAAAGGAAAAACATACTAATGTATTCAATTTTCAAATAGTTTCGTTAAATGATTTT
>NEEE01004585.1:81083-91156 GCA_002278615.1 Pogonus chalceus | reverse complement strand
AGCTGCGCGCGTAACGCTGGTACCAGTAGCTGTTACACTGTTTTAATATAAAGTTAGATATTTTACTACACACTGTATATATATATTACAAAATAAATATTTTATAATCAATTGTTTTAATTTTTTTAATTCATGAATTTTTATTCAAATATTTTTAAATAGTATACTGACGCGGTATTTTATACTTAAGATAGATGGCATTGCTGAAAGCCGAAATTGTGTTAATTCGCATTTTGCCGGCCGTGTCGCTTCTTTTTGATTCTCAATCGAAAATGCACTAATATTTGTATAGGAAGTTAACCTTAAATAAGTTTGTAAAGGATTTATATAAAATGGTATTTTGTCTATTGATGTTTTTAAACAGATTATTACAAAAAAATTTCTTTTAGAGTATTTTTCGTAGTATATGTTCTCGAACATTACGTTTAAATAATAATATTTTATTAATTAAATTACGACCATTTGCTTCTGCTGCAAATCCAATTGAAAATGCTGATAATAATGACAAATTATACAAATATCTGGAATTAGAACTAAGAGGTAATGATCCTGCAGTTTTGAAAAGTTATGCCAAATTTTCTAAAATGGCTGGTAGCCACTTAGATGTTGAAGGAAAAAGGTAATCTTATTTCGTACCGTAGTTTAAATTTTATCTTTTGTATTTTGTTTAGTTGGGTATTACGAAAACCTGAACATGATCGTCTAACCCTCTTAAAATCAGTGCATATTTACAAAAAACATCGTGTGCAATATGAATTTCGAACATATTTTCATTTTATTAAATTCATGCATCTAACTGGATCTACGGCCGATACTTTACTTGAATATATTGAAAGAAATTTACCTGAAGGTGTTGCATTAAAAGCTACAAAGGTATTATGATTTAACTAATTATTTATTCTATAAATTAATATATAAATGTTGTAGGTTGAATTACAAAGTGTACCAGATCATATTACTCCTCCTAGTTAATAATTGCAATATTTTGTTAATGTTATTATGTAGTTTCTTTAATAAATAATAATCTTATTTATTTTTACCGTTAAATTTTTATATATTACAGCAATTATACTAAATTATCTAATTATTCTTCCTGTAAAATTTAATGCAAACAATACTAATTCTACTTATAACAGTTTTATTCAGTTTATAATCCTTATATCATACGTATATATTAGATATTAAAATAAAATATAAAAATTATACATAATTATCTGGAATCCATTTCTAGAATTATTCCTAATAATTGTTTAAAAGATGCTCTATCTGTCCGTTTTCTTAAATATTCTGTTGTTCGATTCTGAAAAAAATAAAGTTATCAAATGTACTAACATGAAATAATTATGTACTACCAATAATTTTTTATCTGCATATGAATTTTTATGACATAATTGTAATAAATTAATAGCTAAGTTGGACATAACGGGTTGAGAAATATCTGCTCTTAGCATAATTCTTATAAACAGTTCCAATGCTAGTTGTGCCTGTTTTCGTTGTTGATCTCCTTGTCCTAATTGCTTTAAATGTGCTAATATTTCGTCTACAATAATTCCACACATTTTATTAATTTCTGCTATAAATTTTGGGTCTGCACCATACAGTGTATCATTAGAATCAACTGGAAAAAAGTTAACTCTGTTAAATTGTTTAAAATAATTCAAATATTTAGATAACAAATTTCTATACTCTTTAAAGAAATTGTATATAAAATTTTTTATAAAATAATTATTGATTTTGTTAAAATATTGTACGATACCTTTATCAACATGATACGGATAAAAATCCTGAGCAGCTGTTGACAACATATCCAAAACGTTTAAATATAAAATGGATTTCGCAATACTTTGGGGTTCCCATTTATGATTTTGTAACATATTCAGCAAACCTCTTGTTAAATATAGTACACCATTTTCTGGATTATCCTAAAATAATTATGTATTTACACTGTCTGAATTTATTTAACTATATAAATTGAATCTTACTGGAACTACAAGTAATGTTGACAAAAAATTTTTCACGTAGTTAATCAAATATGATTCAGAACTTTTCTGCTTATTGTCAACTTCAAAAGTTAAAGGAAGTTCTGGAATTAAACTTAATGCTGCTTTGAAACATGCATCCGCTGAAAATGTATCACTTATTAGTCATTAATTTTACCCAAAAAGGTTAAAATAAAACAAACCTTGTCCTAAGCAATGATTAAGAAGAGCGACTTGTCCAGATAATAAATATAATTCTAACCGAGTACATACGGAGCTTATTGATGGTATTGTTATATAACAATACGCAGCACAAGCTCGTACAAAAGAGCCAGTTTTTCGAGTATGGTGGCCTTTTACTACTTGACGAGTTTGTACAGCTAATCTATTAACACTCTTTAAAGAATATATTAATATAAAATATAATTAGTTTAAATACCGCAAATATAAATACCTGAACTAACTGAGCATGCACTAAATCTAGATTAGTAAATGCTCCTCGAGCTTCCACATAAAAACTTAATTGGTGTTCAAAATCTTTACCGTAGTCAACACGACGAACAAACGTGGAAATCAGTTGACTTATTTGCTTTCTTTCATCTTCTACCGTCATCGCACTTAATTACAATAACAAAATAAAACATGAGTATCGTTTTGAATGTTAAATTTATGTATATATTACATAATTAAAATACTTACTTTACTGAATCATGTAAAATTCTACAAATAAACACCAACGCATTTGTAATAACTGGATCGCAAGTTGTATGTTCTGGTTGCGAACTATATGCCATCATAATGCTTTTACATACTTCAACTTTAACAGTTTCTTGTTGAAATAGATCAACTAATGGAAGTAAATTATCCATTGTTAACAATGCTTCAAAATCTTGTGTATAATTAACTACTTTATCAATAATCGACTTTAGTTGTGGATAGTGTTTTTCATATGCACGATCTGGAGCCATATGTTTTATAATATCTCCAAGAAAGGTATTAATTTCTCTAATCTACAATATAAAAAATAACAAAAATAAAAATTTTAAACATCTAAAAAAATATATACTTACAGAAAAATGTTGTACAGTGTACTGAACCCAAACTTCAGCGCAATTAATATATTGAGCAGGATCATTTAAATTGGTGACCACCATCCAAACTGTATTCAAAACTTGTCTTTTATGTTCAGACATTGGTGGTGTTACAGTTAAACATAATCCCAATGTTCTAAATAAAAGATACTGAGGAAATCCTTCTTCACTACACTGAGAAATTAATTCAATAAATTGTAACGCACGACTTGCTATATAACTTGGTTTAAATGCGGCCATTATAGCATTTAATAATAATGCGCTATAAATAATATATCATTAAAAAATTTAAAAATAATAATGTTTAATTCATACCTATTTCCTTGTTTTTTACATCGTTCTAAAATATCAGCTAATAACTGTTCAGAAGCTCCAGCAGCTACAGCTTGTAAAATAAAATCTACAGCGGGTGTATATAATGTTAGATAAGTAGACAATTCGATTCTCTGTACAGCTAATTCAGTTTTCACTGCATTACTGAATAACTAGAAAGTGTATAAAAATATAATTCTCAAATATTTAAGAAAACAATGAAAATTACCTGATTATATGTAGATAAATAATCATAAAAATTTTCAACTAAATAATCTTTACTAGAAGAATCATTTTGAACTGTAATTCCAACTCGACATAAGTAACACCTTGCATAAGCAGCAACTAATGGATCTCCTATACCACGCACCATTCGAGTTAACCGTAATAATGCAGCAGAATATTCACTAAAAATTTTAAATAATATAAAAAAACATATTATTAAAATATTCTTAAATTTATACTTTTAAAATACCTTGAAGTTAGAAAACTATATGATTTTAAAATTGCCGTTTCAACATATAATCTTGGGACTAATTCTCGAATAGAAGCAATTTTATAAAACCAGTTTCTACACGTTTCTTTAGCAGACTCAGTTACCATATCTGGAGTAAAATCTTCAGGTAAAGGTGTTGCTACTTTACTTCCAGGTCTAAAATTTTAAATAAAAAAATTACATAATTTATATTTAACATATTTACAAATCATACTTATAATATTCTGCTTTTGTTCTTAAACGGTCATAAACTAATTTTCCAAAAATATCCAAAATATCAGTTATTAAAACAAATTTACTAGGATAAAATTGAATAACGGATGTGTCTACCAATAATTTTGCACATTGGATTGCAATTTTTAAAGCTCTAACTCGCTGATCACTATGCCAAGCCTGTACTAATTCTTGATTTAATTGTTCAATTCGATTGACATATTCTTGTTGAGATAAATCTAACATCTGGCGTACTGAGCCTTCTTCAAAATCATCAAGTTGTTCAAGACGATGTTTAACTTTATCAACAGCTGAACTTTGAGCTTTCACAATTACTAAAATCAAAATATACACTAATTTCTATGTTTATGAAAAACTATGGAAATTCACCTTTTTCGCCCCCAGAAAGAAAACTAGTTACAATAGATAATTTTTCAGACGTAGTAAATTTAGCCAAAATTGCAGATTTTCGAGATGACCACGGCTCCATATCAATACTAATTCGTCTTTCTTTTGATTTTTTATTTGAATTACTACCATAAGATACTTTATCCCACTAAAAATAAAATTTTTATAACTAAATACGTATATATTTATATTATTTGTATATAACTTACATTTTCCATTGCCATTTGAGATAATGGATCCATTGATTCTTCTTTAGCAAATTGTGTCAAAGGATCAGTACCATCTAAAGCTAAACTTAAAGGTTCAACCATTGATGAAGCTGGGGTAGAGTACCCAGAACTAGAAATAGAACCTACATTTCGCCGGCTTGGTCTATCAGTTACCTATCAAATAAAAACTTTAAATTAAATCAAAATAACTATATATTATAACTCACTGTTACTGTAGTTGGTTTAAGAGGATGATTTTGAGCCTCTACAGAAGGAAAATAATGAATTATTGGATGATAATCATTTTTTAAATATGTCACCCTAAAATAAATATAGGTTATATTATAAATATTTATTAAATCTTATAAATATCACCATTCTGTACGGTTTTGTGCCATTTTCATTAAACAAATTTGTAAAATTATAACAATATGTGTTTATTAAATAAAATAATTGGTAGGTCACTTAGTCAAAGATGACATATTTACTAACACTAACACATCAGCAATCTGTCATATCAGCTGATCAAATACATGTAATCATTATTGTTTATAAATAAAAAAAATATAAACACAATTAGTACTTTTAAATCTTTAATTTCCAGATATTAATTATACATACACGTATTAATACGTTAAAAATTACAATACAAGTTTAAGTTTTATTATATAAAATTAAATATTTCCAACTTAGACAAAATAATGTGGCTTCTTCACTGTTATGCCATACTCAGATAAAGCAGGAACTAAATCTTCCATTGTTAAAGTATAACGCCTATCTTTAGAATTTTTGGAATTCTAAAAATATAAATAATAATATTTATCAAATATAGTTAAAAAATATTTATTACTGTGTACCTTAGAACTACTGTGACTGCTTGAACTGTTATTTGAACGTGTTTTGCAGTGCTGCAAAGCATCATTTGCTATATCCGATATGAATTTCTGAGCAGCTAAAGAAATTAAACGCAACCTAAAACAATTAGAAGTTTAATATAAATTAATGACTAATTTGATACAAAAAAATTACAATCGCGGATCACTAGCTTCAAATCCTGACGTCCGTAAAAAGTATGCAGTTACAGCATCTGGAATCTGAAAATAAAAAGGGTCATGAAACATTTTTAAATTTGAAAATTAAACTTTCTTACAGTGGGATTATAGTCTTGCAGTTGCATTAAAAAATCGCTCAAAGGTTGTCCTTGTGTTTGTATATCGTAATCTTCATTTCCTGTTAATGGAGGTGTTTCATGACCTGACTGATTATCCATGTTGTCTTGATTCATTTTGTAAATACTAATCCGAAAGTTTATATCATGTACAATCGATTTGACCTAATACAAACTCAAAACACTGAAATGTCAAAAAATGACCGACAAAATACAATTATATGCGCAGTGTTGTCAAATATATAATTATGGTTTTTACTAGATGGTTAGAATTTTCTTAGATCATATAAGATCTCACATAGCCTATTGATCCAAAATAAATTTATTACATACAAATATAAATAATACAAATTAATAATTTATTAAAAATAGCCAACAATGCAGGCAACAACTATGAATATATACAAAGCTTATAAATGAGTAAGCAATGTACTATTTTAAAAATTTAACTAAAACTATATATGATAAATATACAACGTAAATGATAAATCTGCATAATTTTTAAAATTTTCGTTTATACATGAAATATTTATAATAAACTTTAGATATTTCAACTTAAAAAAAGTGTTTAAATTGCTTTTATTTTATCTTAAGTTATTACTAAAAATGACGAATTATAAAATTATAAACAATACAAAATTAACTATAAAATAAGTAAAAAAATAATCTAAAGAAATTAGCAAAACGACAATATATTTTCTTAAATGAACATTAACAAATTTTTTTATTAAATAAATATTTTCCTACATAAAATACCGATATTTAAGTAATTTTACAATATATAAGAATAATAAAAAATTAAATATGAGGGCAACAAGTTAGGAAATCTAGAATAAATCATATTATATTAATATGTAATTAAGTATAAAATAAATTAATAAATATTTTCAAGTTCAATAAATAAATTTAAAAATTAAAAAAAAAGTTAAAACTTATTCAACAGCGATTTCTACGTATATGGGGTCATACATACAAGAAGGAAAATAACTTTTTATATTAATGATTATTTTTTTATTGCATTTATTTCATATGTTAAATTTTCAAAAAATAAAATTTATTCATGTAAAAATAAGATTTGTAAAAATATTGATCTACTCACAATAGCTTATATAGAATTTATATACCATCATTTAAGTGTATATGATCTAAGATTGTTAATTAATAGTGATATTTATTACCTGTAATTTTTCATTGATGCCACCAGTTACAAATAAATACAAAATTCACATGTTTAATTGTTTGTAATTTTTTACAAAAGCTAGGTTAAGAAATACATTCGATTTTAAAATAGTACACTAACAAGAATTAAGTAATAATGGTATTTACAACAGCAGTTAATTTCATAAGAAGTCGAGGTCCCGATGAATTCTGGAGAAAAAGAAAAATTTTCAAATTAGCTTCGGTATTTTACAAATTAAACTTTCAAAACTATAATTAACGCTTTGATATTTCAGCATTTTATTGGACGCAAAAGAAATTGTTACAGCATAGCAATTAGATATGTTCACCGGGCTTTAGTATATGCAACCAAAGGAAGGAAATTAAAAAAAGAAGATATGGCTAATGTATGTTTAATAACGCAAATAAAATTAGTTTCTGAAGAATTTTTTTTTTCAGTTATGGGAAACAAGACTACAAGCTGCTTGTACTGAACATGATATAGCATATGATACCTTCCGTGAAGGATTAACCAGATCAAATATTCTTCTTAATAGAAAAGTTTTATCTGAACTTGCATGCTGGGAACCCAAGACATTTAAAGCTATTACAGATATTGCAAATGAAAGAGCGAGAATGGATGGTTTAAATGGTATTAAACAAACAATTACTGAAGAACCTGTAGTAATAACTAGAGGAATGTTAAAATAAATATTAATATGTACAGAGCTTTATTTAATTTGTTAGCACATTTAGTAATATTTGTTTATTTTGCAATGTAGTATATTATGTACATTAATAACGAAATAAATTACGTAAAGAAAATTAGAATAAACTATTTATTGAAAATCGTATGAAATATAATCAATCTTTCTATAAACTAATTAGTACGAAATGGAACATATTTTAAATGAAAATTTCTCAGACATCGTATAGTGATAAAATGATTCTGAGAAACAACAAAAAAACAATACAAACAAATATTCAGTCTGCACAATTTTCAGTTGCTGCAGGATATTAACTTTAACGACTTTACATATACATAAAGTTTCTATGAATCTACTTTGGCGAGGATGTCTGATTCTCTAAATAAATGAAATTCTTTATCTTCTTCTAATTCTACTTTGGTGCCACCGTATTCTGGAAGTAATACTTGATCGCCTACTTTGATTTGCATCGGTACATGATCACCATTCTACAAAAATTACAATTATATGAATAATATTAAAATCAAATTTAAACTATTATATTTACTTGATTTCTGGAACCAGGTCCTACAGCAACTACTGTTCCTTTTAAGACTTTTGCTTGGGCTTTTTCTGGAATTACAATTCCACCTTTAGTTTTTGTCACAGCTTCGGCACGTTGGATAAGAACACGGTCTAATAATGGGATGAGACGTTTTACTGCAGAACTGGCCTAAAAAATTAAATTGACATTAAAATAAAAGTCAACATATATTTCACAATTTTATTATATTCAGAACTTATAAAATCTACTTTAATATACATTTAAAATCACTTACCATTTTAAATGTAATGTGTCTTGTAGTCTTTAGCGACAAAATTAAAAGTAGAAGTTTCTAGAAATGCCCGGCGAATGAAATGTGGAGGTTATCGCTTACACGAGGTTTTCAATGATAAAAGTTGAATAAATATCTAACGTATCTTGATTCCTTATGACACGAAAAAGTAATGCATACACATGAAATGAAATAAGAATCGTATGAGTATTCTTTAGCCGTTTAATTTATATTATGACGTAATATATTCTTTACTTACAAAATTTTACAATAGATGGCACAATTCATTTTAAAATCGAAAACATATTTTTTTGAAATTTAATATGATGAGTACAAAAACAAAGTATTTAATAACATATAAATACTTATTAATTTCCATAGCAGCAATTTTTATCATTTTCGTTTTCAATTACACAAAGATAATTTAATAATCACAATCACAACATAGTTTTTTTGGTTTTTGTTTTGAATAAAATATATAAAAAAAAACTTTGGACATTTAGTTCTTAAATTTAAATATATAAAATTTATTTTATTAAATCTCTATTATACAAAAATTGGCAGTCATTAGTAAGTAGTTATATAAAATACAATTAATAACATAATTGGTAAAAAGACAAAAATATCTTAAATCTCATTAAATACATGCACATTTTAAAAAGTAAGGAACATGTTAATAACATCTAAGATACTGTACATTTATTTGTTACTATAATTATTTTGTTTATGGATCTACGAAAGCGATCATAATATAACGAGTGCCACTTTGAACTCTTAAACCTTCATGGTAATGGGTCAAACGACCAGGATGCATAAGCATCCAACCAGGTTTGGTATCTACAACGCTACAGTTGTAACGGATAAATTTACAACCACCTCCAGTATAATCTTCGCCTAAAATCATATTAATTAATATTTGATTAACAATAAAAATAAATCCCACTTAACACAATCTATAATTGATAATTATGCAATTAATTCAAAATAGAATTATCTTGGTACAAAATTTAGGCTCTATATTCTTCGCCATGAATCAAATGCGTTGTGTAATCATTTTAAGTTTACATGGTACCGTTTCGCATTCTAAAACGGTTATATATTGCGACAACGCCATTGTTACTATATTCGCGAACGTTTTGTAAAGTAACCTATTAATAAAAATATTTCGGACAAAGTTAAGACGTATTTCACATTATTGAGGAGTATGTCAGCTAAGCTTTAAGAAGATGAAAAAAATAGTAACGTATGTCCAAGAAATAATATCTGCTAATTATATAATGCATTTCATTCATAGTGACGATTATACATACATACAGTAGTCATAAAATTGAGCGTACCCCTATGCAAAATACAAATTGCTTAAGAAAATAAGTACTTTTTCTTGAAATTTTCATTTAAATGTAGTATATTTTTTTAAAAGAACCCTTTTTACACATAATAACACATTTATAAATTTAATTTCTGGAAACGGACCTTGTCTGGAAGCGAACATTACTTTGAATCCGAATTTCGACCTC
>NEEE01004585.1:18639-56045 GCA_002278615.1 Pogonus chalceus | reverse complement strand
ATAATTGTAATGTATCTACAAATACAACGACTAATATATTAAATGAAAAATACTTTTATAATATATTTAAGTTACGATGGTAAATATTATTTATTACATAATTTATAAATGAATGCAATGTTATAGACATTGCGTAACTGGATCTCTGGATGGAAAATTAATTATATGGGATACATATACTGGAAACAAAATACAGGTGATACCATTGCGATCATCTTGGGTAATGAGTGTAGCATTTGCACCATCCGGCAATTTTGTAGGTAAAAACAAACAAAACATATAATAATACAAAGTTAAAATATTTGTAAATATTTTATTAAACAAAAACTATTTATTTACATGTAGCTTGTGGCGGGATGGACAACATGTGTACAGTCTACGATTTAAACAACAGAGATGCAACTGGTGCAGCTAAAATCGTGCGAGAATTAGCAGGTTACGAAGGTTTTTTAAGTTCTTGCAGATTTCTAGATGATAAGAATATTATAACTGGTTCTGGTGATATGAAAATGTTAGTTATCATCATAAAAATTACCATTTCTTATATGTTTTATGTATATTCAATTATATTTTTAGTTGTATTTGGGACTTAGAAAGTGGTAAAAGAACAGCAGATTTTGAAGCACACGCAGGTGATGTTGTTTCGATTAGTTTATCAGAAGATAAAAAAACTTATGTAACTGGAAGTGTGGATAAAACTTGCAGACTTTGGGATATTCGAGATCAAAATCCGAAACAAACATTTTTTGGACATGAATCAGACGTGAATTCAGTTAGCGTATGTAATTATATAATTAAATATTTGTAGGATTTACGATAAAAATATTCTTATGAAGTTACCAAATATTTTAATTTTGATAAACTGTATTTTTATATAAAAAACTATATATTCAAGTTAAATTATTGTTTGGAAACGAAACAAACACAAATATTATATGCAGATCAACAATTTAATTAAAGCGAATTATAAATAAATTTAGTAATTACATAACATATAATTTTTTAAGTAATGTTCAAATTCTTTAAAGTATATATTAAATTGATAAATTTTTGTGATAAAATTGCTGTTATTTTTTCTTAGCGAAAATAAATCATAATAAAAACATTTAAAATTTAGTTTCATCCAAGCGGACAAGCATTTGCAACAGCTTCAGAAGATAAATCAGCTCGGATGTTCGATTTACGAAGTGATCAACAAATAATATCGTATAAATCACCATCACCTAATAGTGGTTTTACATCTTGTGGCCTATCTTTAAGTGGAAGAATCTTATTTTGTGGATCAGATGATAATAATATTTATATATGGGACACATTGAAAAATATACATAACGGTATAATTATTTAAAACAATTTTTACAACTGAATGAATTGTTTTAAACGATTAGTTCTGATTTAAAAGAAAACATTTTATATTTTTCAGGTACATTATCAGGCCATGAAAATAGAGTAACATCTTTATCAGTTGCAAGTAATGGTATTGCTATGACAAGCTGCAGTTGGGATACAAATGTTCGCGTTTGGGGCTAAAATTCATATAAAAAGTTTTATATAAGTATGTAATGCTGCCATATTTATTTCATTTATCATTATATTGCTTTATGTATTTATCATTGTATTTAGTTGATATCAAATTATTTTAATAATTTGAAATAATCCAAAATAAAATTAGATTCTATGATAATAGATTTTTTTAAATTTTAATTTATTTATTATAAGTAAAGACTTTCAAAAGAATTTTCAATAAACAATAGGTTTTTAAATTTATTCAATTTAATAAATAATCGACTAATTATTTTAATTAAAAAGTAAAAGAATAATGAATTTAAGAAAATATTAAATAATTTTACCAATTAAATATATTTCTAAAACAGTGCGAAAACAAAACTTATTTTAATTTAAAAATTATTTGATAACAACTATTATATGTTATATGTTTATTTTGTATTCTATTAATAATAATTGTCCAGTATACGTCTAAATAATTAAATATTTAAGAGATACAAGTGTTTATTGTATAATTAATGTAAAATATTTGAAAATAAAATACATTATTATAAATAATCTGTAAAGAACAAAAGTGGAATGCTTAACACATCTATAATATATGTTCTCTATATATTTATAATAAACAATTAATGACTAGAATTGTTAGAATCAGTATAATATGATTAATTTTTTACTCATATAATTTCGTTTATACTTAACCAGACATTAATTATTACAACAAAAGCAGAATTATGAATTCTTGCATTAATAATAAAATATTTGAATTTTTTTATTATTACTATTAGCAACGTATTTTATCGATATTGTATCAAAAAAAGTAAAATAAACTAATGTTTTTTCTCATCAAAACTAATCAATAATTAACTGGTTAATATCACTTTAGATTCAGATAAATATTAACAACATTCCTGAATCCTTAATAACAAGGCATGAAGCACAACTGCTCCAGTTTCTTTTGTGCTCCATTCATTACTATCACCTTGACCTTGAGTTGAATAGGAACCTGGTCTTACTAAAAGTTGAAAAGCAGCTCTAATATCAACTTTACTATTATTTCGTGATATGACAAAATTTATATCTGATGTGGAATGTTCAATGGATGGATGGAAAACAATTTGTGTACTTTGGCTTTCTTCTTTTTCACTAGGTTGACTTGATAAATTACATGATTCAAGTTGTTCTACAATAAAATTATTTTGTTTATTTTAATATCGTTAAACTGGTATTCTTTTTACCTTTTGTTAATGGTTGGCCTCGATCTAATATAGCCCTAATTACACAAAGTTTTGTTCCAAAAAATGCAATATGCCATTTATCTGTTTGAGTATTACTGAAATTCTTTAATGGAAATTTCACCCAACCTAAAAATTACCATAAATATATACAAGGTATTAAAATTATAATTATATTTTACCTTTTGGGGGGTTATAATCAGGGGAGACACCTTTATAAATATCATCTTGTTGAATACTGTACGGATAACAAGTGTTACAATAACAAATTCCATCGTCAGATAAAAAGAAAGCATCTGCAAAATGTAAATATAAATTGGAAATTTAAAAACTTTTAGTCATTTTAAAGAATCTATGCTTTAAAAATATACTTCCCAATATATTTAATTTAATAAAAATATACCTTAAAAGTATAATATTTAAATTACTAAAACAATTTTAAATAAAACATAAAAGAATACTAAAACGAATATCGTTATTATTGTTATATTCGATACAATCCAATTTATAAAAAAACCATTTATTTCCGTTTCACACAAAACATTAAATCAAAACTTCTTTGGTTATTTTAAATTATCCATTTTGAATTGAACATTCTATTAAATTTGATTATTGTTGCTATTTTTTAATAAATTTTTCTAGGATAAATTATATATGTTATACACAACTTTTGAAAGAATAAACCAAAAGATTATAAACAAATATTCGCGAAATGAAAATATGAACTAGTGAATATATTTAAAAACATCTGACGTAACTTCATTATCTTTATTATAGAAATTTAAAATTCAATTATTTTTCTTCAATTTATACTAAATCCAATTTTTCCAAAGACAATTATCCATTTTGTAACCAATTTATGATTATCCAATTCAAAATTATATATGATATATTCAATCCATGAATATCTGTAATATCTTATCCATCAGATTTAAAAATTTATTCGTACACTAAAAATATTTGCATCCAAAACAACTAATTTACATGTATATCTGAAATTTTTTTCAAATTTTTTGAAGTAATTAAATGTGATACAGTAAAAATCGTTTATAACAACATTGCTTATAACGAGAAATAGGTTATTACGATCAAAATTGCTTTATTTGCTTAGTCTCTATAGAAAATTATGATGAAATAATGAGATAAATTGTTTATATTGACGATTTTTTATTGTTACAATTGAATTCAAATTTTCACCGTACTTTTTATTAGTATTGTATGGAAAAAACCAGAATACTACAGATGAGTTTTTATTGATAAAATTTTATTACTGAAGCCGAAGCTTTAAAAGCATAACAAAATTATTATTTAAATAATATAAATATAAGAAGTAACGTTATGGAAATTTAATTTTGAAACCACAAAAACAATCGATTTTTTAATTTCTTTTACAGAAATAATGTACCTGAAAATTCAGATTATTTTTAGAATATTTTTAATAATTCAGATATTTTAATTTCTTTGCATGTATATGTGTATTATTTTGCTTATCTTTTTTTTTTTTCATAAAAAATAAAAATATATTAACCAAATAAAAGAATTATTAAGATTTTTTATAAGCACTGATAAACGATTATCGATTATTACACTAGTTTTTGTTTTACCTGTGCTCTGTCGTTACAAACGATTTTTACTGTATTTTAAAAAGTAAATTATATTTTTCTAATTGAAGTTTATATAAAAAAATATACTTTTATTAAACATAACACACAAGATTATAAAATATTACAAATTAATAAAGAAAATTCTATTGTGATTTATTCTAAAAAACAAATATGAAAATTTGTATTTATATTAAAGTAAGTAATGAAAAATTAATTACCTGGCAACAAGAGATTCTTCATGAATTTCATGCAGTTTTTTAAATATTCGCATTTTTTATTGATTTCTGTAGGACATGTTGGAGTGTTTAACTGACTAGCAATTGCGTTAATATTTGTAGTATTATTTTCATTAGTACATATAACATCTGAATTTCGATTATTAAGGTCTAATGTTAAATTATTGTGATCACGATCAGCAATAGAACAGAGTGAAGATTCTTTTTCTCTAGATTCAAGATCTGCTTTTTCGCATTGTTGACTTTCTGAATGATCAACTGAAGTGGACGGAATTTGTTCAAGTGGCACAACCTCATTGTTTTCTGAGTGAGCGTTAAGTAATGTTATCTAAAAATACAAAATAACACTTTAATACAATATCTTTTTAAACATGCGTAGTTAAAAGCTATGTTCATTTATTTTGAAAACAGTTATGATTAAACTTGTCGATATTTTTATAAGTATTATTTGTCTTTAATTAGATTTTATATTTTGTAAAGTTTTTATATATTGCTAATATTAAAAATAATAATGTATAATAGACATTTCATGTTTTCTGTCTATATTTTATGAATTAAACGAAATGTTAAATAGTTACAAATAAACATACTTGTTGACACTGTCCGTAAAGATCAAAAACAGCGTAACATGGCACTGAAGGAAGTTCGCAAGACACACTTTCTAATACAGTTTCATTAATAGAAATTTGAAGTTGATTTTGTTCTGTTAACAATAAACCAACTATAGATCCCGTTGTCAAAGTATCTAATTTTTGACCCCGATTTGATTTAATCTAAAAAAATATATATTATTTTATTATGTATAATATGACTTTTATCACAATTATTTAATACTTTATTCCCATTTAATGAAATCCAGTCACTAGCAACAATACAACAAGGTTTCTTAAAACCGAGTGCTGTTACAGGATAATTTAATCTCTCTGGATTACAACATATTATTCCACAGATTAATGATGATGTCCATCTGCTATCTAATTGACCAATTTTTATCTACAATAAAAATTGAAATAATTTAAATGTAATACTAAATTGAATAAAATTAATTTATGCGCACCTTAATTATTTTTCCTCTTATTAATGGCTTACTAGTTACAACAACTCCTTGATTATATGAAGCTACTCTTTTAGCAGTTTTCTTATCAGGAGATAGTTCAATATTTCTTCCATGGTTTTCATGAAACTCATATGGTGCAAGCACAGCTGATTCGGATACCTCTGCACATTCTAATTCTAAACAACTAAATTAATATTTGAAATTTAAATAAATATATGTATTTTATATACCAGGTTCTAAAATATCAATCTTAGTTTCTTCTTGTGAAAGTGGTTCTAATACTTGCTCTAAACTATCTTGCATACGAACACTAGCTATAGTAGGGGAGATTTGATGTATTTGTCTTACACTTGTAACACGAACACTTGTACAAGTACCAAATAATTCAATTACAACATAAAGTGTCTGAAATTATAAATTCTTGTTTTATCTTTAATTACATGTATATTAAATTAATATTACTTCAGGTAAATTATTAACAATAATTCCAATATCTTCAGAATTAATTAAAATTCTTAAACCGCCATCATGAGTACGTTTTAAGCCAATTCGATCACCTTGTCTTAACCATTCAAGACTAGGACAAAAATTATGATTTAAAGTTTTATTTTTTGCATGGACTTCGTTACCTGAAAACCGATCATTTATATAATGGTGTCAAGTAATAATAATAATAAAATAAAAAAAAAAATAGGTAAATTACCCGAGATGTACCAGCAATCAGCAGGAATGTTTATCATATTATAGGGAGCAGTAGAAGGTGTTTCTGTGGGTACAAAACTTGTAACACCAATTTTAATACTTCCTGCATATTGCAACGCTAAATTTATTATTGATACTTCAAACAATTCTCCCGCAGCCAGACTAAATGCACTAAATACTAAACATTGCTGTAAATCTCTTCCTCGAGTTGCAACTCGATTTCCTTCTGTTAAAACAATACTTTTACCATGACATTCTGAAAACCTATTAAGGAAAACATATTATTTTGATGTAATATGTGTTTATATTAATCTTACCTATGGATATGATCTGGTGTAAAATTATTTGGAGGTTGAATGACGCTAGCAACTTGAATTGATGATAATGTATCTGATTGAGGATATCCAGCTAAACTATCAGCAATGGCAGCTTGGACTGTAACCATCGATGGTGCTCTTGCTGCAGATGGTAATGTAGTTGAAGGACTTCCACAGTTTGTAAGACTTACTTGTGCACATTGCCCGTACAAATCAACTACGGCGTAAACTGTGTTATTAGGTACCTCACAAGCAATCCCTTGTGATTCGCCATTTAAGTAAAAATGCAGTGTTTTGTCCGCATTTCTCATTACACCTAAATAAAAAAATATCTCATTGAGTAACTAGGTTGTATTTTTCGTTTAAATAACTTACCTACACGTGTACCAGCAGTAAGAACATCTAAATCACACGTATATCCATTTTTAATAGTAACACCGTTTCCCATTACAGAACAACCACTTAACATCCAAGTATCTCGTTCTAAATCTGTTGCAGTACTTGGTAAATCAACATCATCTGGTTTTACAGCTGTTACTCCTGAAAAATAAAATAGTATCAAAATTTAAATCAAATATTTTGATTAATGAATAAATAATTTACCTAATTCAATACTGCCAGACCATCGATCAACCATATGGTCAAGAGTAACTTCAAATAATTCTCCATCTCGTAGGGGACGATTTGAAAAAACAATAGCATCATTAAATTCTCCGAAAGCATGCGGTCTTAAAGCAGTTTGTCCATTATTGCAAATTCTTGCATTTTTCCCATGTACATGATGAAATCTTAGATCACTATACAAAGTAGTATTTGATAAACTAGAATTAACTGTGTCTGGAGAATAACAATCACTTGTATCTTGAATTGTAACTTGTGCTGCTTGTCCGTACAAGTCAATAACACCAAACACCCTTTCAGGAATACTACTAGCAGCAGGTCCTTGATCATTTCCATTGACAAAAAAATGCAGTGTCCCACTTTCTTTGCGTACAACCCCAACTCTATCGCCAACTTGTAAACGATCTAAATTTTGTCCATATTGATCTAAAATTGTAGTTCCGTTGTGCATAACACCATTCCCTGTCATCATCCAGGTTCCTGATCGAACGTTTGTCATTGTGAAAGGAAATTCAAGTTCGGTTGGAGAATGTGTAGTTACACCAATTTCTATACTCCCTGCCCATTTAGTAACAACTTTATCTAAACGAACTTCGAATAATTCCCCTGGTTTTAAAGGACGAGAAGTAAGAACTACACCGTTATTGAAATCTTCAGCCGCACTGGAAAATTAAAATTATATATACAGCGAAAATTTGTTTTTGGGCGCAAGAGGAGAAGAGAATTCAATTTTATTATCATGATATATTGTTGATATTAAACAGAAATATGATTTCTATAAACAAAATAACAAATTAACAATAAAATAAGCATTCAAACATTTGTAATGCATATTTGCATTGTATTAAATCTTTTTCATACCATTAGTGTTATAAAATCAGCAAAACAAAAATTAAATTAAAGAGAAATGTGTCCTTAGTTCCCTACTTTGGTCTGTGCGCAGTTCTGCCATTATTAATTACATCAGCATGAGTACCACAATTGGTATGAAAACCTAATCTATCACAGTAATCTGAATCAAGTAGCATTTGTTCTCCAATAATCATATGTTGATCCTGAAGTAGAGTATTTCGTCTTGTGATTAAATTTTGCTCTTCTCGTTCATCTCTATCTACGATTGTTACCTACAATGTATAATTTCAATAACTAAGAAATCATTTTATAAATAAATAAAAATAAAATAAATTACTTTTATAGTCATCCCGTATAAATCTATAACACCCCAAACATTTTCAGGAACTTTGCTCGCCGCAATGCCTTGGTCAAGACCATTTATAAAATAATGAAGATTATTATTTGATCGTCGCATCATCCCAACACGGTCTCCTTCCTGTTTATAATTTCAATTAAAACAAATTAATTTTAACATATATTTATATTTAGTTTATGGTTATATTTCGAACATTCTTATAACTTCCAAAAGTTATTTATGAATTCATAGATTATATTATTAGAATAAGTCCATCTAAAGCTTATGAATTTATTTAAATGTTTAAAAAACTTATGGTTCTTCCGTAGTAACCAAATAATTCATTAAAAGGTACACATCTTATATAACAGAAGCGACACTCTTTTTTCTATCCTTCTCCCGCTTACCAAATCAAATGGTTTAACAACACTCTATAAAAATATCGTTTGAATGACCTCGAGTTGGTGGTTGGTTGTGATCTCCTGATTTTTTTAGTGTAGTTGAATATTCTATACAGAAATTTTAGGCGGAGTTTCATTAGTTTCATTTTTATTGGGATATTTAGTAGATGTCACTTTGTCATATTCACCAAGGCACTGAATAAGAGCTGCGCGGGCAACGCTGGTACAAGTAGCTGTTACACTGTTTTAATATAAAGTTAAATATTTTACTATACACCGTCACAACCAACTACGACTCATGGTCATTGAAACTGTATTCCGAGTGTCGCAGGCCTGATAATATCAAGGGTATGAAACTTGTTGTTTCGAGATTTAGTATTTGGAGCAGGCTAACACTCATTTAAACAAAAATTAACAATTACCTAACTTGAACAGCTCGCTACAAATCATAAATTCAAATGTTTAAAGGTTTTTCAAAACAAAATTTTAGAAAGTGATGTAAATAAAATTTTAGCTAGTGAAAAAAGGATAGAAAAAAGTTTAATTACTGGTTCATAGTGAGGTAATGTCCAAAAATTAAATTAAATACCGTCATATAATTCTCTCTAAAATTTCATTAATATTATATACATACATATTCCATAAAATGTCTTTGTCTTTTATTATCAGGACTTATTTCCTAAATAATGTAAACCTAAAATCACAAACTGTTTTTTTTTTTTACTTCAACCCCGTTATTTTTTATTTTATTTTTATCACTTTATAATTTTTATTGTACTGCAAAAATATTCCTATCAAATTGATGTTGGAAAAGATCATATTTAATAACATAACATTATATTATGTTCTAATAAATTTAATTAATAATAAAGATAAAGTAGGTATTTGTTCTATTAAATATCATAGTTGCAATATATAAAACAAAGTAAGAGAAACATCCTTAAGATATTTGTATCATGTATAAAAATAAGAATTTTTTATGTCTTCTCTTGCTTTACATAACAATAAAACCAGACAAAAATTTAATAAAGATAATTTAAAACTATTAGAATAAAAGAAATCTCAATTAATTCAGAATTGGTCTTTATGCTAAGATACAAAGAAAATTTACTTAATTCGGACTTTAAATAATCCTAGTTTAATAGTTTCAAACATATAAATTATTTAATTTAAATTTTTAGTATATATTTTTTTAATCGACCACCAATCAAAAATTTTAAAATATAGTTTAATTTTAAATGATATAGATGGCAATAACAATAGTAATTATAAATAAAATTATCAATTTTTAATAAATTTTATTCGTTGTACCTAAATTTCCAGCAAAAACAATATTAGAATAAAAGTGCATTTACGATAATCTAATAATCGCCTAGTTAAATATTTATCATAAACTACAGATTTTTAAAGCTAGAAAAATTAAAAATAATGCCTAGTGTTCCATTATATTCGTTGATATAAATAAATTAAATAAGAAAAAACATACCCTGAGTTCATCCAAATTAAATTCACCATACTCTCTTCTAGTTCCTTTGCCATTAGTTAAAATACCACAGCCTGACATCATTATTGTACCACTTCGCATATTAGTCATTGTGGCTGGAAAGTCTAAATTAGCTGGATTATGTGTTGTAATTCCCATCTATAAAATAATTTATAATTATTTTTTTTATTCAACATACTACTCAGATAACTAACCTCAATACTACCTGACCATTTATCAACTAATCTATCCAATCTTATTTCAAATAATTCATCATTTTTCAAAGCTCTATGTGTCATCACAACTCCATTATTAAATTCATCCAGTGGTCTTCTTCGTTCTGCTGTTCTTTGATTTCCAGTCAATTTAACTAAAGATCCACAACGATTATGAAATCTTAAACGATCTCGTGGTACTATTGGCACTAGGTTATTGTTAACTATAAAAATATTCGATTTAGTAAACATGTTAAAATTTTTATTGGTATTTTCATATTAAATTTTGATTATAAACTATGTCAGATTTATATACATAGATGTCAAACATATGATTGTAATAAAATAATATCTAGATAACTTACTAATAGGTGTGTCAACTTCATCTGCAGTTACTCGTACATTTGTATTCACATTTTGACGTGACTGAAGTCGAACATTTCGAAAATCATCTAATAATGAGTTGCTCCAAATTTCGCATTCAGATTCAGCAGAATCGCAACTTAAGCAATCATCATTATTATGTTCCTTTTCAAGTGGATGTGTTATTGTTATTTTAATGCATTTTCCATAAAGATCAACTACAGCATATAAAACAGCCGGCATATTTTTGGCTGCTACACCTTGAGGTTCACCGTTAACAAAGAATACTAAATCATTCTGAAAATATAGTGTCATTAGTAACTGTTTCATACATATTTAAATCATATTTACTTCTGATGTTCTCATAACTCCAACTCTATCTTCTTCATTTAGTTTTTCTAAATCGACACCATAGAATTCAACAATTGAATTTCCATTCAAAAGTATAGAATTTCCTGACATTACCTGAACAAATATTTAAATAAGAATATGTAAATAAATAAACAAATTTGGGGAATACCTACCCATGATCCATTTTGCAATTTCGAAGCACAAGCAGGAAATTCTAAGGTAGCTGGATCGCATTCAGTAACACCTATTTCAACACTACCAGACCAAGAATTCATCTGTAAATGCGAAATTATTTAGATATAAATATTTAATTACTGGATAACCTATTGTTACCTTTTGGTCAATTTTGATCTCGAATAATACATCATTAACTAGAGGTTCAGCACTTAACACTAGCCCATGATTAAATTCACTAAAATCTCGTACTGCAGTTCGATTTTCATTTAAAAGAGTTACTCGTTCTCCGCAACGATCGTGAAAACATGCCATTTTCAAAGTATAATTTTTTTCACTGATCAATTTCCATTTGTTTTGTTGTCATAAGAAAATACCTCAAATCGAATTTCTTTACTCCTCAGTGCTGCCAGTATCGTCAAATCCTTTGTGTTGCATTAATGAACTATAGACAGGAGTGTACAAAATTTCATTTATAAAATACACTACTACATGTATGAACAGATTTATTGGTATGCGTAAAATACAAAAATTTCATTTTTGAACTAATATCTTTATAATACTGTTAATATTATATTGTAAATAGAAAATATAGTTTATTAATGTTTGTGTGAATATCTAAAATTGTTAGTAAAAAGTTTTATGAAAGTACTTATGTATTTGCAAAAATAATATTTTAAAGAATATTGGGTTAATAAGAATCAATATTAGAAGAGCACGTCTCATAGTTTTATTTATAACATAATATTGGCTAACAACAAATAAGTAAGTGCTTATAAATATATACAGAAATAGTCATTAATAATTATTCTATACACAAATAGATCATCTTCTATATCTAATATGCGATATTAAGTATCAATTTATATTCTTTCTACAACTATACATATAATAACAGAGCTGTAAGTATAAATTTTAGAAATACAAGATCACCAACAATTAGAAAATTTGTGACAAAACATTGAAATTGTAAGTTGTAAGGAATATTCTTAATATATAATAGAATGCGAGTTGTTGTGAATTATAATAATAATAATACTATTGCACAAAAAAATACAAATACATCACAGTCTGCTAGCAAAAATTCTGTGACATTTACATAGTTCCACAATTTGCCGCTAGTGTTCCTAAACGGTTGTTTTGAAATATGGCAAGTATGTTGGTAATAAATAAGGCAATCAGATAAATTTGCACTGATATTTCGCCATGTTTTCTGGACCAGCCAGTTTCAATTTTTACATTTTTTTAAATTTTATAATATTTTTACCACGGCCTCCACATACTGTCATTGCAATCATTACTTTTACTATAATCTAGTGGCTTTTCTACAGGGACTCCAACAGGTGTTTGCACTTCAACCTGCGTTCTTGCAGTTTCTGGTGCTGAACCTGTTTCTGTTGCTGGAACTGTTGTACCGCCGACCTGATTATTTAAATTTATACCAAGCGCTGCAGCTAGTTGGACATAATGTGATGGTAAAACAAAAACGAAATTACCATCGTACATTCTAATAACATTATTAGGAAGTGATCCTACATGTTGCGGTGCTACCCCTACTTCAGGTTCCATTCTAGAAGTAACATTGCCATTATTATTTATTTCTTCAGCTGTACTGGAATCTGCTTCTAACCTAACTTTTTTTTCATCTCCCATATTGGATCCACCATTAAACATTAAATCAGTTGGTAAACTTGATTCGGAAATGTGTTGTATGGATTCTAGTTTTGTTGGCGTATAGTCCATTGCACTGGGTGTACTTATTGAGATTCTTTTTGTGTCAACAACATGTCTATTTGTTAAAACATCTTTGAAAACATTTACTTCTTGCGGGTGATGTGGTTGCTGTACTACTACAGTGGTGGCACTGGCGGCGGGTACAGTAGGGCTGATGTCAGTGTCTATTTCAGCTACACAGTTTTCCAAATGACGCAATAATCGCTGTCGGATTCCGGGTTCGATTACGCACATGGTTTGTGCATCTGGAGTTTCAAGGTAACGTTGTACTTCTCGGACGCAGTCTGCGTAACCAGCACGGTATTTATTTATGCCTGCAACAAAGAATATAATTATTAGTCATTAATGAATTCATTTCATTCTATTTATTGAAATATGTATAAGAATTTTATAATGCGATATTTTAAAATATTGTTTGTATTTCATTTTTTGTGTGTCACACACAATACATATCTGCAATTTAAGTTGTTATAAGATTAATTTCTTTTTTTTTTTAATATAGCCACGTTATATTTAAAAATTCAAAGAATTTTTTTATAAACACTTAAAAGTCAATTTTACAGTGCTTTAATTGTCTAATAATTACTTGTAAATTTAAAAATAGGAAAATAACAAAAAAGATAAAACTGCGTATCATACAATTTTATGTATCTGTGTTTCCTAGAATATTTGTTTTGAATGTCCTTGTTTAATGCGATGGGATGCACGTGTTGTATACTCGTGTATCTAGTTAATAAAAACGTGCATTGTGCAGAAATGTGCGCAGCGAGACGTAGTAAGTACGTGGAACACACACCCAAGTACTCATATATGTTTGTTGATGTGTGTTGAATCGTTGAATGGTTAGTGCTAGCGGCTACTTGTCTGAACCGATCTCTTATCGCTGTTGCGCGTTTTTAACAGATGCATCACGCGATATCATATAGTAAGCGATGTTTCAAACGTTACTTGTTTTCTATTCCTGTTCTATTTCTAATAACTTTATTTCATAAGAATATATTTTGAATTTTATAATACTTTAATCATTTTTATATACGTTTGAATAATAAATTCATATTTTCAGAGAAATTTTTGTTGTTATATTGTAACTATACTATAAATATTTTTGTATAATTTAGTATAATTATAAGTGCATGTATTTTAACTGTTTATGCATTAAAATAGATGTTAAAACAATAAATATAAACTTAGTAGTTATTAGTTCATTGATAATTCTTAGATGTTATTATAATGATGTTTACGAAATACAAATATTATGATAATATTATATCTAATTTAATCAATGATTTAAAAATATTTTTTTAAAATTTGTATAAACAATAATATAGTTAATATAAAAATACTAGATGTTAAATAGTTGTGGATATAACAATGAAATTCTTTCTTAGAACAAATAATGCAGCAATATGCACGTGCGGTTGCTATAAACTATTTCCTACACCGACAAAGCTTACTTATTTTCGTACCGGGAGTATCCAAATTGCGGTGCCGCTGAAAGTGTCTGACGGTCAGCTCCAAAATATCCGCCTTCTCGAGTTTCGAGTGCTTAGTGTTATCGCTCTTGGCTGAATCTAGGATCAGTGTCTTTAAGACTGCTAAACTTTGATTAATACGTGCTCGCCGTCGTTTCTCCATGAGTGGTTTATTGGCGCGCCGCGGTTCGGCACCTGAAGCAGTTGAAGCGGGTGAAGGTGACGCTGACGAGGAGTTCGGTGATGAAGGCTGTTGGTGTTGATTATGACGAGCGGATGATCTTTTACTTGGGTTGGATGCTTTTGCAGTCATTGCGTTACAGCATTTTGGGGTTTACAACCCCAATGAAACCGTTTTTACAACGAAAACACTTCAAAACTTTTAGTAACTTATTTAAATACTTTTTTTTACAGTAGATATGAAATATTTAAAATATATTCCTTATATAATTATTATTATTATTAAATAAATAACTCAAACAAATAGTTTGAGTTTTTGTACAATTTTTTTTATTAAACACAATTTTTAGAAAAAAATTCTAACACTGTTTTTTATCTTATTTATTTAAATAAATAATATATTATTTAGATAGACTTTTTTATATTAAATGGTTTGGTTTTAATATTATTCCGTTGTATTTTTGTGAAGCGAAAATAGTAAATACGAGAGAATGCGTTGCAGAGTAGAGACACTCGCAATACGTCCAATCTGCACACGATGCAAACGTCGACTGATGAGGCATTCGACGGCGCTTGTTAAGTTTCTCCACTTTGTGTGCCGCGCAACTATAGAGCTTTTACTACATGGATGGTTTTTTTGATTACATGAATTATACAACATTTTCAGATTTCAAATAAATATGAATATATTTTTATTTATAATTAGAAATTGTTAATGTTAGCGCTGAATCAATTTTGTTATAAACATTTGTACAACTTACAATTAATTCGAAATATATAAATTATTGAGAAGTAGTTTTGTCTATTTTAATTTTAAAGGATACTATTATATTTATCATTATTTGAATTGTTAAGCTATCAAATAGTTTTATATTTGAATATAATACATGAAAATTTAATTAAAGCCTGATAATTTTAAGAGATATAAATAAACTTATATAGAAAACGAAATTGAAAATTCTTTAAGACAGATAAAAAATATTATTAATATTTGAAATAAAATTCCTGACATAGGTGTTAATTTCAGCAACAAAATGACTGACCTAAATAATATTAACATTGTCAGTTTATGTTTAATAAACATAGGTTACAATAGTGCAGCGGTAGCTTATTTATAGGCACTGCGGAACTGCAGCACCCCATATTTTACTAGATATTATCCATGATAATCAAAATAATTCTTTCATTCATAAATTCTTTCTTCCCCTAGTATGGAACTGTGCGCTTCACAGTTTCATCGACGCATTGTTTGCACATTTACAAATATCTAAGATAAGAAGCTAAACGCTAGGTAATGAAAGCACTGTCTCTCATGTAGTTCCAGAAACGGTTGTGCAAGTGTGAGGGAGTGAGGGAGTTTTTTTTGACTTAATTGAGCTTTTTTGTTTCGGATTTTATGTAGTCTATATATTAATATTTAAAACAATAGCTAAACATTTTCTGGAGCAATATCCTCATTAACTTATATTTAATTTACTAATAATTGCCATAAAACTTATCCTGCTGTGCAAATTTAAGTTATCAAATAAAAAATAATTAAAATATTGTCTAATAAAAATATATATTAGCTTTTATCAAAATATATAGAAACAAATTTTAAAAAGAGAAAATGCAATCCATTGTATAACAATATCAATGGTCCGGAGGTCGTGGCGCGCGGTTCAGCTCAGCGTGTCGGCGTGTCGGCGGCGTGTTGGTGTGTGTGTGCTAGTCGTGCCGCGGCTGGTTGCGAACGGCGGCGGTGGCGGCAAAGTGGCGGTGGAGTGAGATACGGATGAGAGGCGGACGCCGGGGGTGGGTACTGTAAGCTAGTGGCTGGTCGACGTGGGTTGTGAACAGCGTTTCCGTCGACATGCTTCATAAAAACGAAATGAGTTGGATCGAATTTTTATAAATGGACTAGATAGTGTGTTATCAACTTTATTTCATACAACGTATCATGTACTAATGCTACATCTTATTTTTAACAAATGTTTATTGTGTATATACATATCTATACATATATACATATACATATCTATACATATATACATATACATACATATATATTTTTTTCTAATTCCAAAAATTAATGATATTTGTAATAAAATAATTAACAAAAATGACATTCTTTCATTTGTTTTTAACGTTTTTTACAAAAATACAATATTTTAAAACATTTCAACAAATACTTTATGCAAGAAACTAAAAAATAAATAAAGAAAACATTGTTTTTTAAATTTACA
The DNA here is from genome assembly GCA_002278615.1 of Pogonus chalceus. Lineage (NCBI taxonomy): Eukaryota > Metazoa > Arthropoda > Insecta > Coleoptera > Carabidae > Pogonus > Pogonus chalceus. The sequence continues at coordinate 38,980 of NEEE01004585.1, read as the reverse complement.
TTTAATAATTATTATATAAATACAAGGATATAATTTCGTGTTTTGGGAAAATAACTTCTTTAATTTTCACATACTCAAGCACAAAAGTTACTTTTTTTGTTGTCAAATGTATTTAAACCTAATAAATATAAATGAAACCGAATGTGTTTTTTAATAAACACAATTATAAAAGATAATAAACTATTTAAATATGTATTTATATATGAAAAATAAACATGTAACTAAATATACGTAATTAGGGTAGATATTCATTTGTTTTTTATGATATTTATATTACTTATCATTGATTAAAAGAGCAAATTGTCCAATTAAATATATTTAAAAGTGTTGCCAATATTTAAAAATAAACATCAATTTTCATATATAAATTAAAAATACCAGGTATGTTTGAAAAATACAATTTGATTGCAAAATAACAATTGATTAAAATAATAATTGTTATGATGGTAATTTACTGTTAAAATTATAAATAGACGCTTTTAATTTATAAATAGATATATAAATTAGTAAATATAAATATTGCCATCAGTTTCATTCATAGTTTTTTTGTTATTATTTTTATTTAATGAATATGTTAATAATAAATATTTAGAAGTTATTATAATATTTAGTTTTAAAAATAAAATATGATTTGTCGCAGTTTTTTTAGTCGATCATTGGTGGTTATTGTGATGTAGTTGGCATTGCATGGAGTGTGTGAATAGAACCGCCGCTATACCGCTACCACTGGTAACGTGGTGGCGGCTGCATGGCGGTGGTGTGTGTGGCTGACTGTGTGCTGGCAGCCGAGCCGGGGGCGGACAACGCGGTCGCGTGCCGACACCACCCAGCCTGATATGACCGGTGCCATCCGAAAGTACTTGCATTACAACAACATACGAGATATACAGAAATTTGAATGTTTGTACTGCGTAGTTTTGCTCATTTTTTAAAATATATGTATTTGTATTTACAAATTTATTTCCTATTTCTGTATGAGGAACCNTTAAGATTATTTTTTAATATAATTTCTTATTTTACTTTATTAGTGTGATTTTTGCCGAAACGTGTTTCCAAATGTAATAAAATACGAAATTTCATTCAAAAGATAATAATTAATATAGACAAATCTTGTTTTTACCTATTAAACAATTAATAAACTCTACCAAAATTATCAATATTTCAAATATTTTTCTGTTAACATATTTCTTTAGAAAATATAATTATTAAATAATAAATATTTAATAACTTATTCAGATATAAAAATGAAAACTATGTAATTTATTTTAAAATACTGATCTTATAAATATTTTGTTTTGTTATTTTATTGTTAGGTTAAAACATAAAAATATAGAAAATGCAAAATTCTAAGTATACTAAAAAAAAAAAAAATATTCATAGATATAGATTCGATAAAAATTACAACATAAAACAAACAATTAATTTAAAAATATTTATTAAATTCAGAAACAATAAATAAAATTTTATTAGTTTTATTCACTAATTTGATAAAGATGCTTTTAATAACTAAATTAAATCAAAACAAAATATAACAATACTTATAAAAGAAATGAATTTCGTGTTATTTATAATATAATGTTTTAAATATTCTAAAATATATATATAAAAAAAAACTTACATATTAATAAAACAAGAATATTTTAGGTTATCATTCTATAGAATTAAATTGTTTGTTTGTTTTACAAACATTTAAAATATTAGGTTATTCTATAAAAAAAAATTGCAAATTTTTAAATATATATTTAAATGTAAAAGAAATAGTTAATAAATAAATAATAGCTTATTAGTCAATAACATACATAGACATGTTATAGTAACCTGCCAGTGAATGTAAAAAAAATCAACAATGATATATCTTGTTATAATTTTGGATCTATCCCCTTTAATTTTCCTATGTGCAGTGGTTTTCGGATGGCACGGCTGTTGGTCGTGACGTTCACTAGATAGTATACACACACACATATATACGAACATATACAGATAGCAGTGAGTGTCGCTGGCACTGTATGGGTTGGGGACGGCGTGGAGGCGGTAGCGTAGTCAGCCACCAGACCGACCGGTAGTTAGACCTCCGAGACGCGTCTGCCTGCAAAGCCCAGTCAGACACTTGTCTCCACGACGTGTATATGAGGTTGACGTTAGCGCACTTTAAAATTTTCACACGCCCTGATAAGCTGAGAAAATATGTGTTGGTATTATGTATCCATATGTTTTGTATTTTAGAAATGCATATACATATAAAAAAAGATTATTCTTCTTAATTATTCTATATATTTATATTGAAAACCTAGTTTTTATAATACTTTTTACAATAACCGGTATTTAAATGGTCGTTTAAATCGAAAATAACCGATTTTATAACAGGATCTTTATACAATCTTTTATTTAAAAAATATTTAGCTGGTTTATTTTTAAATTTACACTAAAAATTATTTAGCTACTGTATTACTAGACTTTTTATTTTTTATAATACTGAAAATTTTTTTAAAAATTTTACTAGTAATCCAGCCATTTTTGTTTTTAAGTGAAATATTTTGTTTTTGTGTTATTTAAATCCAAGCGACACTTAATTTGTATATTTAGTTTTGTAAGAACTTGTTTAACAACATTATTTATTTTCTGTAATTAAAATGGAATGACGCATTTTTATATCAAAATAATTTTATTAAACTAATATTTATAGGAATTTTTATTAAGAAATAAGCTTATATCAGATATTTTATACATTATAGTAGCTTCTTCAAATTTGATGCTTTAGTAATGTTTTTAGTATAACACTGTTATTTTGACAGATATAATTTATTATATAAAAAAATGTTTGTTTAATTAGTTTTAAATTTTTACTACAATATTTATAATATTATGTATGTATATATTATATTTATTAAAGAATAAAACATATTTTTGAGGAAATATATTAATTTTATTAGGTTAGAATTTTAAATTAAAATTTGTTTTTTGTATATTTTTTTGCTACAATTTTAGTCATATGTTGTTAAAATATACAGTAGACAGATATCGGCTCTCGGTAAAACATTTTTAAAACAGATTTTGACAAAGTTTCACAAAATTGCAGTTTATTTAATATTTGGTAAAACAGCTTCGAATTTTTATTTAAGATTCTATTTAATAAATGTACAATTAAAAAAAAAAATCTATAACAAACTTTGTTAGTTTTATTTTGTATTCTGTGATTGGCAACATTTTAAGTTTGATAAATACATATATGTATTTAAAATTGCAAATGAAATGATATTTGAATATATTTTTACAAATAAATGTTTATTTACAAAAATACATACATATATTAATTTTCGGTGAAACAATCGATGGTTAATAAATACATTATTGTAACTTCTTATAGCAAGATTTTAGTTGTATTTCATTGGCAACATTGTTGTTTTGACTAATATAGCATTTTAAATTAAAAAATGATATTAAATGCGCATTTTTATTAAATTAAGAAATATAACTTTCTATATTATATTTGTTAAAATTGAGTATTTAGATGATATTTATAGAATTATTGTAATTTTTAAAGTTCTGTAAATTAAAATATGAATAGAACAATATTGCATATTGTAAATAGTTGCAGAAAATAGTGAATAAAAAATGTGAAAAATAAAGCGCTTCGCTTAGTCCCATGTAGACACAGTAATTGATTAGTCTTGTGCGTCAGGGCTCAGTTTGCCCATGAGAGCGTGTGCGATATGAATATAGCACAGCATGCGTGCGACAAAGTCAGCACTAACCAGTCGTCAACAACAGAACAGCAAAGCACCGCACACAGTATAGCGGCTTCGTAGAACCGCCAAAGACAAAGATATATAACTAGGTGCGGCACGGGTGCGACAGAGACATGGAGACCACACCACAAGCCGTGGTTGTTGCGTGGCGAAGAAGTTGGCGGTGACGGCGGCGGCACGTGCGTGACAGTAATACTGTGGCGTGAAGCTCGGTTCCCTGCTTCGGCTGCATGCGCTATGATCATCAGCCACGACAAAGACACGACGAAAAGTGTGCAAGTGTGAATTTATATATGTATGTGTGTATGTACATGAGAATGTGGTGTGTACGCGGGAAATATATGGGCGCGAATTGTCAGGTACGCGTAAGCTTGTTGACTAGTTACACTGTGGGAAGTTAATAAGTAGGTAGTAAGTATGAGTAACGAGAATCCATACATATGTATGTAGGTATATATGTATTTTATATTGAGCACCACTACACCTGACAAACAGTTGTACTTCAAACTGCTTTAATCTTGAATTTGATTCATTTTAACTAGAAATCGAAAGTATTACAAATTTTACGGTTTCTGTTTCAAGGGTCACTTATTTCTTCAATTTAAAAAGTTTCTATATAGTTTAGTCATCATAATAACTTGGAAACTTTTCCTTCTTTTCATTTTATTTTTTATTTAATTCTAGGTTAAGTAGAAAATATAGAACTACTTTTATTTTACCGGTATTGAAATATATTATTCGTTTTTAAACTAAGCTACCTGTAAATTCTAATATTGATTTATAATTATAGATATCCAAAAGAATAGTTATTAAAATATCGATATTTTTGTTTCCTCTAAATCATATTCAAAGTTTTAAAGAAGTTAATACTTCTTGTGTACAATGAATCACGAATAATAAAAAATATTTTTAATTTCAAAATGTTTATTTTAATTAAGTCATTCTACGATCTTATGATAATTCATAGATTTATTTGTTTTAAATATTATTAAATGAAATTCAAACAAAAAATGAAAATGACGTTTCTTCAATAGTTGAAATCCTCATTAACTAATGCTTTCGCGAATTTCAGCCTTTTTGTTTTGTTAACTATTTAACACAAAGTTTCTTCCCAGTTACTACACCATTAAATTTTAGTTTTTATAGTACATTTTTGATAGTTATCACGCAAATAAATATTTTTCAGCCATTTTAGTGTAGTTAGATTTGATTTAAGTTTAATTTGTAGTGCAATCCAACTTTTTTAACGACTGGTTAAGATTTTTCGGGAATTTCTTTGTCGTTTTATCCATTTATACTTTTTTATAAGCACTATAGACCGATTTTAAAAAAATATTTTTTATAATTTCTAAGTAAGATATATCAAAATTTGAAAACAACTAAATTACGTTGATCAATAGATATTTTTACTCTCTATTCATTTAGTCTAATAAAACCTATATAGTTTAGATATATTAAATATCTTTTTCCACAGTCGCTGTACAAAGTAGGTATTTTGCGCTCTCTTTTGTCAGCGCAAAATAGAAAAAATAGAGCGGCAAAGTAGAAAAAACGCTCGCTAACGTCACCTACGCGTATATTACCTTCACAAGTCAATCTGACATATGGTTGCTCTGTCGGTACATTACATAACCTAACAAAATTTCCTGCTATGTAAAACTTATTATTTTTTGTTATGGTGGATAACTCATTGTGGCGACTGTATAAAAAATCTTGTGTGTGTGTTTCGAGCGCAAATGGACATTGTCGATTTCGAGAGATCTCAATCGACAATGTCCCACTTTGCGCTCTTAATACACAAATAACTATTTCACCTNAAAAAAAAAAAACAATCATACAGGTAAGGCAGATGAACAGTTAATTAATGTAACAATGTAGCAATATAAATATTTTTGCGTATAGATTTTTGTAACATTTTTGTATAACTCCTTTTAATCTTTTCGTCTATCTAATTTTTTTATAATTTTTATTTAAATAATACATTTAATAAATTTAAATTATAAATTTGTAAAGTATAGGTACGTTTGCGTATTATTTTTTTATTTCAAAGAAATCCTTGAGAAGTTATATGATGTATGATTTTGAATTACTAAAAATATCTTTAATGTATTAGCATTTTTTTAAAAGAAAAGATATGCACGTGTTATAAATAATAATTATCTAAACGCTGAGAGTACTTAGCAAACAAATATTAAAATAATTTTATAAAAATAGTTGCATGTGTTCACACTTACGACAAAATAGTGTTATTTTAAAATAGGAAAACAAAGTAATGTTCATTTAATGATGCGTCAAGTTTTTCAGATTTTATATTATAAGCAAATAGATGTTTTGTTTAAATTATGTCCAATTACAATAAAAACCTGTTAAAACAAAAGCGGTCATTATATTAGTGCTAAATTATTTATATATTTGGGTAAGATAATATCAAATTTTTATTAAAATTGAAAAACAATTAAAATAAATAATAAAAATTAAATTCAGAATGATGTATAGACATACTATGTTCTAATGCTCAAATTTTTCTGATTTAATACAAAAGTATTTCTAACATTATCTTATTATGTATTATAAATGTACTATTTTAGTTTTTCAATATTCCTTTGAAAAAATGTAATAAAGTCGGTTTTATTTGTGGTTATTTAAAAAAGTTCTTTTTATTTTATTTTAAGTTCTAGTTTCCATCGTAAAATCGTATTGTTAAAAATTCAAAAGTAGTGTTATAGTCTTTTCTGCATGATAACTACAAGAAGAACGGTATGATTTATCGTAAATCATTGGGGTTTTATTTAAGTAATGTAAGAGTGTAATTAGTAACAAAATTTCATCACATTAGTGCACAACAAGCAGCAATAAAAATTTGAATTAAGCTGCAATATAAAAATTGTTGCTATATACTAATCTTTTTCAAATATCAATTTTAAAATAATAATAATAGTAATGCTATAATCCATCAGTCGTAATAACCGATAACGCTGTATCCGATACTACTTCAGTACATTTTTCTATGAATACCTAACAAAAATCGGTAAAAATTTCTACAGTATGCAATAAATTGCAATATATTCAGTAAAATTAATTTTTTATTTAATTTTTTTTCAAAATTTACTTTCTTTTATTTTATTTTTATATCTCCTATAGCACGGTTGTTAATTTTAAATAAAAAGGTAACCATTTCTGCCTTTGGTAAGTAATTTTTTTTTAGATTTAGTACTTTTACTTTTATTTTATATATGTATGTACTTAACAGATTTCTGGTATATTATTAATAACAAAAATCTTTGAGATTGGCAATTTTATTTAGTATTATTTCGTAACTAAATTTATTTATTAAATACTCAAACATTAACGCTTAATATATAAAAATATTTTATTATTTTTACATCATCTCATTTATAAATACAAACATTTTATTTTGTTTTATAAATAAATTTATGTTATTTGAAATATCTCGTTAATTAACCTTTAAATATTATAAATACAAAAAATGTATAGACTAAAATAAACTACATACAAAACTTTTAATAATATTAGTTTTAACATTGAATATAACATATCGAACATTAAAAAAAATACACCGATATCTGATAAAATATGTACATATACATATGAGAATATAGATTAAAAAAGTTATCTACAACTTACTTGCCTTTTCATTGTAAAGGCAATTTATATTTGAAACAGATGTTTAAATTATAATTTCCTATCAGTATTTCGCAGGTTTCTATGTCAAAGGAGTTTTGTTTAGATGAAACTGGAAATTATAAAACTTGTTAACTTGTAAGAACCCATATGAACAATAAAAATGGAATTCTAATGGTTGCAGGTAGTAAGCCACAGCATGTGAGTACATATTAGAACCTGTCCTATGTGCAAGTATGAGTATATTGTAGGAGTGTCAGTGTATGAGTTTGTATGTTTTACAGTTTGTACGCGTGTGTGTAAAATTCACAAACCACTCTTGTCCTCGATCCTAGCGGTATGCGGTTAAAATGTTTGAGGTGGTGACTGGAGGATCGAATAATCTGGTCCATTGGCGTCGTTTACGCAGGGGCTGCACTTTTTTATTTTTATCGATATTTTAATGATTTTCTATTGTTTGAAAGTAAATTTTGAAGCAATTTATTCCTAAAGTATGTATTTATATTTAAAATAGATTTTACAATTCTTAAAACTTGAAACAGGTAAATTTTAAATTTATAATTTTTAGCAGATCTTTTTGATTTCTTTTACTGATTGTAAAATGTTTAAATTTTCATTTGTATTTTGTTTGTTTCTCAGGGCATTTCAAAAGATTGTTTGTTACTATTTTTATGATCTGTTAGATTACAATATTTGGAAATTAAAATAGGAATTTCTTGGTCTAAATTGGTGTATTTATGGCCTTTGATAATATAAATTGGTTTTCTAATGTGAAAATATATTTATTTTATCAGCTACGAATATTAATAAAATATTTTTACCGTTAATTTAAAAAAAATATGGGATATATAGTAATAATAATTTTGATTAGAGACATATATGACACAAAATTGATGTACATATTAATAAGTTAGGTTAGGAACTAAATGTAACGGTTATAGGGACAAAGGGGGATGAGAGAAAATTTATGTAGAGCCGCAATAATTTTTTATCAGCCCCAGATCGACGCTAATGATCCCATCCCAAGCTCCCACGCATTTACGTAACTGCCGCTGCCGTTCTCATCTCTAGTCAGCCAACAGCCAAAGGCTTGCCTCGCTACGCCACGCCACGCCATGGCCATGCTACACGCTACATCACCGCATCGCTGTCTACGTGCTACGATGAGATATACGGTACGGGTACGGGTCTATGGTTACGGTGTATGGCACGAAGCGAAACGGTGAATGCGAAGGTTTGAGATTAGCTAGCTTTGCTAACCGTCGTTGCCAGTTGCCGTTCTCTCGTTCTTGTTACTGCTAGAGCTCGAGAAAAGTATCGCATTGCGTAGGATTCTCATTTAGAAACATGATTCGGTTTCAGGAATTATATAGAAACCTACTTTTTTAACTAACTTTCACGATTTTACATATATTTTATAATAATCATTATTTCTACTATGGCTCATACTTTTTTATTTATTAAATTTGTATTGTTTCGAACACATAAATGTTTAAAAAAAAAATAACTCCATTTTTATATATGAATTCAGAATTCTCTACAAAAGCTAATTTACTGTAAAAATTCTCCGTATTTAATGGCTTTGACAGAACAAAGTACTCTCTAAAGTAAAATTAACTGTACAAAGAGATTCTTTTCAAATAATAAATGAAATATTAGAAGGAGACGAAGAATAAGAAGAAGATGTTAATTTGCATAAAACTAAATATTGCAATGACCCTCAAATATAAACTCATAATTACAGCTTTCGGAAAAAAATTCCGTTTAATAAAAAATACAAAAAATGTATTCTTATAAATGGTAATATTTATATCTTTAATAGAAAAAAAGAAAATTAAAGAGTGCGTAAATGTTAAATAGGTAATTAGAAATAAGTTATACGTTGGTGTATCTTATAAAAAATTAAATAGAAACTTGCAGGAAAAAAATTTTGTGTAAATATAGCAGCGTGTTAACATTGCGTGTTGCATATCCTGAGGCTAACGGCAGCCAGGTAGTCGAACAAAGTGACACCTACACATGCACACCTATATCGTTCTCTCGCTGTCGTATTATTTCTGTCACACTTTCACAATAGTCCCGCTTCATCTCGGTTCCACTCACGCAGAATAATATAGTATCTATCTATCTTTGTCTAACATAATCCACTGGCATTTTCTCTGTCTCTGTTCGTCGGCGACACGTTCATATTTCAGTGCACAAAGGCCCCGAATGTATTTATCTTCCTCGCGCTAATGCCTCACACCCATTCGTCTTCTTTTTTCGTTCGACAGTTTTACCGCTATCTTTGTCTTATCTAAAGGCAATGTTATAGTCTGTTTTTGTCTACACGGGCCTGCAGGATTGTTTACAAAATATTAGCTAGCTGCAAGCAAATCGCAGTTGCTATGTCTTGTAGAGATTTTTGATTTTTTATGTCATTGCGGTTTTGCGAATATGACCTTGTGATTTTTTGTCAGGTTTTAACTGATATTTGTTTTTGATGTTACTGATGCCTTGAGAAACATATGCATACTTTTTATATGTATGTTTTAAGTTTAAAGTCAAATATGTTTAGTTGCCATTGCTTTTATAAATTAATATAAAATTTAAAACGAAGTGACTTTTTCATTTATATTTATTAATATGGGCTTAACTTAAATACGATAGTTTCCACCTACAGTTAATAACAACATAGCTTATGACGACGAACCGGTTGTTACGACCAAATTTTTTTTATTTAGTTGGACTCTATATAAAATTCTAATTAACTGTAATCTTACATTTCTTAAATAAAGTCCGGTAATTTTAATTTCTCATTAGATTAATATTCAATTATTCAGTTTTTAAGAATCTATATGTACATAGATATTTGGTTCTTTTGTTTTAGCTCCCTGTGTAATTTCCAAACTTTTTTTTAAATGTTTTTTCTTCAAATTAAATGCTAAGTAGCAAATATAATTAATTTATATAGCTAATTATCTTTATAAACATTAATTAACTCATACTTACATCATTTTTTTTTTTAAATATTGATTACAAAAAGTTTTACTTCAATTTTAGATAAGTAAAAACAAATTCCTATATTTCAACTTTCGTAAAAATGAGTTGTATATTATGAGGGAGAGACCTTACAAATCTATCCATTTTTGAATTATAATACTAATAGTGTAGATAATATGCTTTTAGGATTGAAATAGAGTCTACACATCGTTTATCTGATAACTAGAAGAACATTTTTAAACTAGATAAAAAGTCAGGCTCAAGAAAATCGTTTTCTTAAGATTAGACCAGTAGAGTCCGGTTATGCTATGTGTATCTATATACACCTGCAAATAGGCCCTGGAGTTTTGGTTATATTGCTGATTTGTATTTTGGGGGAATCGGAAAACGCAATTTGTATTCGTGGTTTTTTTTGCGATGCTATTTGATATTTAATGCATGTATGAATAATTTAATTTTTTGTGAATTTTAAATGAGTGATGAGAAGATTTGTGTGCGTATATTCTTTCCTCAGATTGGTTTAAGGAGGGTTCTTAGCTGCATGAAGTGCAAAATCTTTACATCTTTTAGTACTTTTGATTTATTTCAAAAAATTGAACTAAAATTAACATATTCCACATTTAACTTTTTTTAACTATCATTTGATAGATTTTTGTTTATATTTTTCATTCGTTAAGTTAATCCCTTCATGTGTTCGATGGCTTTCAGAAACAAAACAAATAATTAAGAAAATAATATTTAGTTAATAAGTAAAAAAAAAAAAAACATTTGAAAACTTCATCCTCCAAAAAATTTATGAAATTACATCTTAAGGTTTTATGTAATTAAATAAAATTATATAATAAAATATTTTGTCTAAAGCCCAAAGAATTAAGAAAAATTGTGAGTTTTTAATGAAATGTAGTTTTACTGCAAATAAATTATAATAATTGTCATTTTTTGTGATTTAAAAAAAAAATCTGAATGGGTGATAATATTAATATAAAATAAGCTTAAAATGGTAAAAATATTCTAAGCTTTGTATTATTTATTTTTAATAAACATGTTTTTCTCTGTGAATACCTTAAGGGCCAAAATTATTTATGCCATTTCTTAAAAATTTAAGATCTACAATATTTACAAATCGTTTTTAAAAACAATCATCTAAATCTAAATACACGAAACAATTGAAGGACCTTAAAGCAGTCGTTGGTAGTATGGATTCAAGAAGAGTTTAGAATTTAAATCAAGCTGCACAAGTCACATCTATTAAGAAACTGTAAACTTTTACTTATTATAAGTGACAGTCTACTTCAAATTCAGAACCCAGTCGTAGTATTAGCTGCTTAGATGTGAATCTTAATAATTTTAGTACTTCATATCCTTCAAAATACTTTTTTATTCTAAAGGAACCATAGTAAAGAAAGACCAGTAGCGAAACTCTTTTTGTATCCTTCTTCCACTTATTGAAACAATACTCACAACATCACTTTCTAAAATAACTAGTAGGTAGTAGGTTGTGTACTTTAAAGTTTTACAGTTTAGTAAATATTGCTTTGATATTTATATTCCAACCGAACATGTTCAATTTGCAGTATCATTTATATAAATCTGTTTTTATCTGAAAAAATATAATATAGTAGAATGGAAGCGCAATAGAAAAGAACCAATTTAGACAAGTTTCTTCGTTTTCAAACACAGGTCTAATTGTAAGTACAAAATCTTTGGTTGAGTCACAGCTACATTGTAAATTTTAAAGTTTAATATTCTAACGAATCAAGGTCACTCAAAACGAACAGAGTGTTATATCTCTGATAGAAACTAATACATACCATATTTAAAAGAAAAACTAAAATAAATCCAAAATAAATATAAATGCAAAATTTAAATCTGTCAGAATTTTGACCGGCTCATTATAAAAATAATAATAACCGTAAACTACTTAAATACATAAAAAATTAATATAGCAAAATTAAATTTAGGTTCTCCAGTAACCTCCAAACCTGACGCATTATATATCAGCAGTGACGTGTGCATATCAACACCACCAATGCAATATATAGCATGGAAATGTCGATGGTATAATTAGCACTAGCCACCGTAACAAATTAGTTGATTACGACGGATTTTCACATTGCAGTGAACAGCTACGCGTCATACTGGTTTCCAACCGACAGGCGTATATTTTATTTTTCTGTTTATTTTCCTCGTTTTTCGTTGTTTTTGTTTTTTTTTGGGCTTGTTATTTTATTTCCGCATGCGAAACACGATGCGATGGAAATGTGAATGAGTATTACGGCGACATAAATTTGTTAATTTCACAGATTTTCACCTGATGTGCATATGATGCGAAAACTGTGTACTTTGCATAGAAACACTATTGTTGTAATGTGGCTAAAGTTTTTATTTTTGATTTTTGTAGCCGACTAATGCTGAATTTTAAATAGTGTATTCAAATTATTATTCTTTATTTTAGAAGTAAAAAAATAAATAAAATCATGCATTTTCTGCAATCTATATCATTATAAATATAAATTTTAAAGTAAAATTGTTATGAAAATAATATTTTTGACATATAAAGTTGTTATTAGGCGTATAAATATATATGTAATTTTAATGTTTGTCAATTTTAATGGTTATAGTGATGTCAATATAACGAGATATGTTCTACAGATGAGGAAAACAAGTAAGATTGCAAATCTTAGTAGTAATGTTTGATGAGAATTGTATAGGATTACTTAAAACTGCTGTAACTATTTATTTACTAATTTTATTTCTTAAATTGTATAAAGTACTTAAAAAATTAATGCTAATAATTAATATTTCGTTTATAATTTAAGGTTAATACCAATTAAATATTATTTATATTGAATTTTTGAATTCCTTTTTTTTTATTAAAGTTTGTAGGTAAATGATCAGAATAAAATAGAGTTATTTGCCACTTTAATTTATTTTCTTGTAAGTGTAAATAAATGCTCATTATAAATATTTCATTATTTAAAGATAATCTACATTCCAAATGAACTATTAATTTAGATTAAATTAAGACTTTGGCAAAATTTTATAATTGATTAAAATAAAATAATAAATTGAATTATTTATGTCTTATGATTATTTTGTTATGAATGTTGTAAATAAACGTAAAATTTAAATATGCAGCTACTAATTTATTATTAAAAAATTGAATTTACTATTATTTATATTAAAATACAACTTCCTAATTGATTTAAATGAAAGAAGTGATTTATTTGCTATAAGTGCTTTGAATAAATGTAAAATATAAATATTTTATTTATAATTTAAGGTTAAAGATAATCCTTATTCTAAATTAACTATTTTTAAAATAAAATAACAATTTTGTTATTGTTGAAGTGCAGAATTTGCTAAAATCTACATATATGATTAAAATAAAAGAATTGTTATTAATTCTTACATTTTTATTTTTCAATTTGTAAATACAGTGAAAGATTTAAAAAAAAATCATCTATTAAAAACTTTTTTGTAATTAAATAAGAACTAATTTTGATATTAATATAATACAGTTTCCTGTAGTTTCATGATGTGTATGCAAAAACAAGTACGTATTAAAATATGCAGTGTAGTTGTTGGAAAAAGCAAGAATAAACTTGTTTTAAAATTCCCGATACATATACATAAATAGATACTAATCATCTATTCAAATCATAGAAAAGTATAAGGCTCACGTATCCGTAACATTTTCTCGAATCTGTCTCTTATGGGTGGTTGGGTGTCGCAGTGTGAAGTGTTCGTTCGACTCGTCGTCGTTGTCGTACTTGCTCGTCGGCCTCTCACTGAACAAGCGACGCTGCTTTGGCCATTGGGGGTGGTTGGTGGAAGAGCTATCGACGCCAGTGGATGGGCGGTGGTGACAGATGCAAGACGCGTACGATATGAGCAGTGGTGGCGCTGAATTTTCTTTTAATATAACTGATAGGGGTTTTTAAACAAAATTAAACATTTTTCTATATTATTCAAATAATTCACCTACTATATTTTGTTTATATACAACAAACGTAAACGGAATTATACTTTTTTTTTCAAATTTGTTAAAGTATGTTTTGGTAAAATTGCTAAATATAAATAAAAGTATTCCAGAAAAAATATGTGTTTAAGGTAATGAACATTAAACCAAATTTAAAAAAACAAAGCCATTATTATTGTTTTTATTTCTTATGAAATACTTTGAAATAATTAAAGTATTGATGAGTTTAAGTTGTATTTAAATGTCAATTTTTTCATGTTGATGTTGAAAAACAAAATGAGAGATTTAAAAACTTGGATGCGATAAATATCTAATCAAAATTTTAAATTAACAAAAACTATTTAGAGAAGTATAGATCCCAAAAGTAGTTTATAGCAGGAAAATTTTTGATAAAAAAAGTGGAAACCCCAAAATCTACGTTTATGATATTCCAACAAGACCTAGCCAAGCACATCAACTCACGTCTGTGATCACACTGCACAGTAGTATACTTGGCAGGACGATCGTACAGCGTACAACCACTTTCCTGCAGTACCAGTACTACGTGCTCCACATCCACATCGATAGTACCATACCTAGTTCCAGCAGTACTGTTGCTGAGTGCTTACAGTACTATACGGTTCATGGCATTGGCGATAGATAGCAGCAGTGTGCCGTGCATCGCATCGCATCAAACCGGTCGGTCGAGTCGAGAGTGAGTAGAGAGCTAAGGGTCGCCGTCAGTGGTTGCTGGTTGAGGGTGTTAGGGCAGCAGCCAGCCGGGGGTTGGAATAGAGGATGAGGTGGTAGCAGTGCGGTCGGTCGACCGGAACACGTTGCCACGCTTGTATATCCGGTGCAGGAGGCGTATTTACGAATATTATTCAAAAATATTTTCAAACTTTATATTTTCAAATTTTTATGAATTATTATTCTTATTATATCATTTGAATATATATTTATTACCAATACTAATTTATTATTATATTATTTATAAAAATTTACAAGAAATAAACAAATTAGTAAATATATATATAGTTATATATATTAGTATTTTCGAACATATCTATAAATTTCACTAATATATCAACATTGTAAATGTACCACTATATACTGTGATTTAATTAATTTGTTAATTATTAATATATTTTATTAAAGTTAAACAATACTTTCAAAACGCTGTCAATAGGTTATTTTATTTATTAGAATGTTAAACCAAGTAGATATAAATTTTTTTTATACTAGATTAATTAAGAGGTGAAAATAGCTGTATTATTAAACAACTGAATAAATAAAAGTAAAACATCTGCATAAAATTCAATATGCAAAAAATAGTTTGGTTAAATACAATGTATTGCGGTAAAGCTAGACTTTGCAGTTCGTATACATATTTATTTTAGATAAAAGTTTTAAACAGACTATTATTATAATGTTAATATATATCATATATTCATTCAAAACCCAGACTTATTGTTTGCTATATAATATTTAAATTATTGAAATTATTTGAATGAATTTGAACATTAATATTACCATTACAAAGATGTGTTAAATTTGGTGGAGGCGCCCTAATTATGAAACTGGTAATCTTATATATTTGTGTATTTAGGCTGTTTTTTTTTATGATTAAGAATTATTTAAATAATATTTTGTATTTTAATTTAAACTATAATGATTTAAGTATTATTATATTTAAATTTTATTTATGTATGTATGTATAATACATTGGTTTAAATTTATAGAGAACTACCACAAAGATCATTAATTTTTTTTTAATAATTTCATAGTCTTATTATTATATATAAGATCACATTTTTTCAGAAATAAATAGATATATGATGAAACAACTGAAAATCCGGCTAATTGTTAAGAACGTCACTATTTTGCAAACCTGTTCTGTTGTTTGGATAATTGTCTAGCTTTATCGAATAATCCTGATATTTTCTAGACTTATTTTGATGAGCCTGAACACCTTTAAGCTAAATCAAAAACGGACAATTATTTGCTCCATGGTTTTATCCGGGCGTNATATTAACTAAAATAATTTAAAAATTGTACAGCATGATCCTCTTTTAAAATAATTATTATACATTGATAATTTTTATTGTTCACATAAACAATTTGTTAAAATGAAAATTTTGATGTAGCAGTAGCTAATACTTTTTTATTTCACACCGATGTTTTGTAAAAATCTAAAGATATATCTAGCAACTGTATTTGTGTTTATATCTTTTCAACAATATTTTCCATCTTGATAATTATTTCTAATAAAGGGCAATATAAAAGACTGCGGTCTTGTTTTTTGACATTTAAATAATAATTTAAATTTTTTTCAATATGCTTAGATAAAATCTGGCTGTATAAGCAAACAATTGTTCATTTTCTAATTAGCCACAGAGTTAATAATAATAAACTTTTTCTACAGTCGCTATACAAAGTAGGTATTTTGCGCTCTCTTTTATCAACGCAAAATGTTATTTTGTCGCTCTAGAGCGACAAAGTAGAAAAAACGCTCGCTAACGTTACCTACACATTTATTACCTTCACAAGTCAATCTGACATATGATTGCTCAGTCGGTACATTACATAACCTAACAAAATGTCCTGCTATGTAAAATTTATTATTTTTTGTTATAGTTGATGACTCCATTGTGGCGANTATATATATATATATATATATATATATATATATAGTTTTAACTATGATATTTATAACATACACAAAAGTTTTGTAAATGCCTGGTCCATGTTTTTATAGATAAATATATTTCAAATATACATTTTTATGTAAAAAGTTTTAAGAGTTCGTTATAATTTTTATTTTATTAACATAATTTATTCAAAATTAAAAATAAGAAAACTAAAGAACTTTAAATTTTTTATTACTTTCGTTTTCGCATAGCTATAATATTAAGACAATTATATATTGGCGACAAGTTTTTGCTGTTTTATCCAAATATAACAGATAATTAAATATTTTTATTTTTTGAAATTCATTATTTACAAAGTAGATAGTATGTTTCAAAGGCAATAGATAAGCAATGATAAGTCCTTAAGCTGTGTTGTCTTGCAAAGTTTATAATAAAGGTAAATTAAAAAAGTTTACATCCTTTGTTAAGTTACATACGGCTAGTTGTTATTATTGTGTAGTTTTGTTTTGTTATAGTTGAATTAGTTTTTTTTTTTATATAAATAATATTTGGGATATAATTGTAAAAAGAATAATTAAGTGTAAAAAATAATGTAAAATGTAAAGCTACATTAACCAAATACGAAAATATAGTTTAATACAACAGCGTTTGTTTTTGATAGCATTTTTGACGTGCAGTAAATATTTAACGTGAAACAATCGAAAACAGACGTCCTGGCTGAAATGTTCGTACGATATCAGACTAGTACAGCGGGTTGTGTGCGCGTCGCAAGGGAAACGAGACGAAACGAGACTAGAACGGCTATAACAGCACGCGCGTACTCTGCAAGTGGCACGGCGGCACGAAACGGCACGAAACGGACGTGCTGGCCCTTGCCATCGTCATCGCCATCGCCATCGCCATCGCCTGTACAATATCACTAACACACACACATGCACACGATACACAACGAACAGGAAAGCTTCGCCGGTGATAAAGGCAAAGGGCGACGCGACGCAGTTCAAATGGAAAGGGACTGAATGGTACGAATGTTACACTACTTCCAAAATATAAGAAAAAACCGAAAACGAATAGTCACTGATTCGCTATATTTGCTGATATAAATATCCAATGCTTACAGTTTCAAATTCAAATATATTTTCTTATTTTAAAATACAGCACAAAAGATTATTTGCAACATATTTCTTTTAAATTTTTACCACTGTTGACTATGTCCTCAAATTAAAGACGTATAATTTATTATTTAATACACAAAATAGGTCAATACCAAATAATGGCAATATATATTAAAAATAAATGAAACTCAAACTCAAAAATTTCAAAAACATAAATCATATTTGAAATTAAACTTGTTATGGAAAATAACCTTGAAAATATAAAATATTTATTAAGTTCAGATCACTTTTAATTTTCTTAAGTTGATTTTTTAACTAGTTTTAGAATAATTATCAACAAATCTTATTTTGGTCAGTCTTTTCTAATATTATGTGAAATTCGAAACATTTTGTTAAATTATTAATATGGAAATATTTTAAATCAGCTTTGACATAGTTTTTAATATAACTTCAAACTTATCTTTCAACGATTATTAACTGGTCTTTAACGTTTTTTTTAAGCTTATTTATTTATCATTTCTTTTTAAAATTTAGTTTTATTATTGGTTGATATATTACTCTAACCTGTTGAAAGGGATAAAAATGTATAACTAGCTAGTTAAATATCTGATAATATCAATTTAACATTAAATATTTACAAAATTATATTTCTATATAAACAATATTAATTAAAATTGTAATAATCATTATATATTTATTAATAATATAGTATCGGAAATTGATAAAATAGTTTAATAACATATCAAATGTATATTAATAATTAGAAATAATTAATTTTGGTTAAATATATTGCTTTAGAGCATAAAAAATTATTCTAGTAATTAAATATGTTTTATATGTATTTGAATTCTAATATATTACAGATGTATTTTAAATTATACAATAATAAATATTGAATTTTTGAGTTTTGGCGCGTAAGTTAGAAATAAAAAATAAGTAAGTCCCGCTTTAATATAAAATAAAGTTATATACTATGGATAAACCCTAGTAGTAGAAGAGCCTCGACGCGAACATCAGACTAAGCGAGGCGTCGCCAACGTCGTCGTGATATTGCCGCCAGTTAGGGGTTGGGAGTAGTGCGGTGGCAATCGGGGGGCGGCTAACCAAATGGAAAATCTGCCGTCGCAGCGGCGGGCGGCGTGTCAAGGCGCGCGAACGCAATTAGGGCCCACGGCGCGAACGATGACGCTTTTGGGGATGGAGAAAAGGTTTCGGAAACGATGGTGAAGTAGCACCCGCACCCGCACCCGCATCCAGCTCCCATACCAAGAAACAAGTTATCAGCGAGAGAACGATCAACGGCGAGATTGTTGTTCGCACGGTAAAAGATACCCGTGTGAAGATATAGCGATGTGATGTTATGTGATGTGAGGTAACTTAAGAGTCCTCTGCAATCAAGTGCTACATGTAACTGATGGAAAGGAAACATTTCCACAGTTTTTCGGTTTATTTATCGTTGTCAATATCGATGATGTAATACTACACATATGCTACAACTTTTCTATTTTCTTTTTTTCAAAATATTTCTTAAAATATTACATACTTTATTTAAAAAATATAATAAGTCAAAAATTCATCTATTTATTATATTTAAAACAAAAGTGATAAACTAAACGAATGGTTAGAACCGTATATATACAACAAAATACGCTTTTTATTCATTTTTGTTTATCATAATCTTTTTCGACATTTAACATTATAAGCATTTAAAGAATGGCTAGTATGATGATTAAGGGAAAGATAACTTGACAATATGTTTATTTTCAATGTTTCTATTAATTTTCCATCTTAAATTTCATTAGGTAAATCTGCTAGTTGCCCTGGACAGTTAATACATTTAACTGGAGATTTCTTAAACTACTTGTAAANTTTTTTCAAAATATTTCTTAAAATATTACATACTTTATTTAAAAAATATAATAAGTCAAAAATTCATCTATTTATTATATTTAAAACTAAAGTGATAAACTAAACGAATGGTTAGAACCGTATATATAGAACAAAATACGCTTTTTATTCATTTTTGTTTATCATAATCTTTTTCGACATTTAACATTATAAGCATTTAAAGAATGGCCAGTATGATGATTAAAGGAAAGATAACTTGATAATATGTTTATTTTTAATGTTTCTATTAATTTACCATCTTAAATTTCATTAGGTAAATCTGTTAGTTGCCCTGGACAGTTAGTACATTTAACTGGAGATTTCTTAAACTAATTTTAATTACTTTTAATAGCAGTA